>JACEFZ010019803.1:5000-95822 GCA_014155875.1 Cepaea nemoralis
TACTCCAGTGGAAATGTAACACTAATACTTCTTGAACAAGACACGCTACAGAATGTTTCGCATCAAATGTAACAGTGCACCGTCTCTGTTAATAGTTTAGGAGGAGTTGACGTGCAAGGACTGGGCACGGTTGAGCATCCTAGGAAGACGTAGGGAAGGACGCTCAAGCCGTGACGCAGTGCTTAGGGTAGTTAGTTACCGCCTGGATCTGAACATGTCAACATCGATTGTATTCTGAAATCATCATGTAACCTGTTTTATACATTTGGACTTATTTTGTTAAATAAAACCTTTTGAAAATACAATCGGGACTCAGATTAAATACTTCATTCTAACTGTTTACTCTGTAATAGAGTAAAATTGGAGCCGCTTAACCAGGATTCTGGACTTAGCTGTCGCCGACAAATGTGAAGTACTAAGAAACAGCAGAGCACAGCGGAGAACTTTCAATGAACACCTTTCTCAGCTTGCTGCGACAAGAACATATGATGTTACTGAGGGAATCTAGAATTTTGTTAGAAGCAGTAATCAAAAGATCCAGACCAGACCACCTTATTGAGGCCTGCAACTTACAATAGAACAAGCGTGTTTTCGGCCAGTCGATTGGAGTCGCCATACCTATTGAAATCAGTTGTTGGATGGAGCTACTATCTACCATCGTAGGCTGTTTATTATCGTGCTCTGGAGTGACCGAACTGTTGTCAATATGCTGTGAGTTTTGACCTGCCTTTATCGCAGCCGTTAAGTGATCTTGCTTGTCTGAAGGTCACTTACTTACTAGAACTGTCCAGGATTGAGGAAATTTTTCAACTCTCAAAATTAAAACAGCCGCAACCAACTTGAAAACTACAGATTATCGAGATGTCATGAAGAATGCGATTTACTTGCTTTGGTTTTTTTGGACGCGGGTGGGCATAGTGGGTTGCCGACCTGCTGAAAAAGAGAACCTATTGTAATCGCTTAATTTCTCTTAAGCCGTTTCAAGTCGTCCAGACGTGCCATTTTTTTCCGGGTGAAGTCGTCCAGAAGTGCCCTTTATCGGGTGAAAAGAAGCCGCAAGTCTGGTGTGCCCGACCATGGGTGAAAGTGAAAGTACTCCTGGCGCTAGAGAAGCCTGATATGTCTGAGGATTGACGTAACTACCAGAGATTGCTTTCCGGGCGTCCAAAAATCGACAGGACAACTAGAAGATAAGGTCGTCGTTTGGGGGAAATCTAAGAAATTACAGCTTCAAGTATCCTTATATAAAATGCACTGTATGTTGATTTTAGGACAAATTATTATAATTGTTTAATAATTTTTGTTTATTGATTAAATCGACCTTATTAGATTTTGGCAAGGACGATATCAGGGTAATACAAGATAACACAGATGAGACAATGGGTGAAGTAAAGAGTCCAGAATTGTTCTCTTGCTGATGGAGTGGAAGAACACGAGACGCTTGTTTTTTTATGTGAAGCCTACACTTGTCAAACATTATCCTCAGCCGACGTATGTGGATTTACTTTCCTGTTGGACCTACGGACGTGTGTTTCAGCCCTTTAACGGTATTTAATTAAGGTTTAAGCAATATAACATAATGTGGTGTGTTAGATAAAATTGATTTATTAATTTGAACAATTCGATATTTATAAGAGGAAAAACAGTTGATTATGTCTCTTGTTTAATTTAAATAAGCTCATATATTTAGTGATATTTATTAACTAAATTATTAAGGAATTAAACTATTTCAGCATATTTCAACATGGCAGAAGAACAAGTTTTATTAACACAAGTGTTAACTGGAGTAGGCACGGCAATAGGCAGACTCAACACAGAAATAAAACTTCGCTGGAGAAACATGCATAATTGAAAATTTTTTCAGCAAAGCTCAAGACGAGGTTTTCTTACAGGTACCAAGAAATATATAGAAGAAGAAATAGGCATATTGTTTTGGCTTGAGATAAATTATAGAGAAATGAGTATGAACTACCTACATACAGAATTAAAACGTATCAGTGCATGGTTGGGAGAGTTAAAACTGGCAGTTAGTGAAGTAGAGAATTTTGTGGAAACGTTACAGGTAAGAACGACTAGACAAGAGGCTTATAGATTAAGGGTAGAGTGCAATCAAATAGTAAAGAATAATAGGAGACAGACAGTATCTAATGAAAACAGAAGACAACATAACTTGGTAAATAGGGACAGTTATGTTGAACCAAATAGGACTAAGTCCAGAAGCAGTTATAATAGACGAAGATACAGAGATAGACCTGAGAGAGACCTTTCCAGTAAACAATGGAATTGGCCTTCCAATGGTGTGACTGCTAGAAAAAGACGGGACGATTGGTTTGAGCAAAGACGGAGACAGTATTTGAAGCCAGGGTCAAGGAACAGGGTAGAAAACGTAAGTAGAAATTCCACTGCTCCTAAGGTGGTTGCGAATCTGACTGTTAGAAAGGAAACGAAGACGACGGTATTAGTAAAGAAAATAGACCAAGAGACTCAGACGCAGGTGATTGAAGTGGTAGAACGGAACACACAGACACAGGTTGATACAGTGGAACAGAAAATCCAGATACAACTAGCCAACAAGGTAACAAAAGCAAGTCAAACTGAGTTGATGGAAATTATAAAAACTCCTCATGAAAAAGGAGACACACTTGAAATTAGAGAAGACAGGCAGACAAGAACCAAAGATGTTAGAAGACAGGTAAGAAAAAGTATTAAGGATAGAAATGCAAGACAGGACAGGACAGGAACTAGTCTAATAGTTAATAGAGGTACGACGACGGGTGTGTCAAGTTCCTCAGGTAGAGACATTGAATTTATCCCTAAATGGTGCAGGAAAGATAGAGGCATAAATAATGAATGTTAGGTGTGGGGATTCAAGTTATGGAGAGGATATTTCCACCTCTACCGCATATTATAGTAAATACCGCGCTGCTGGGACAATTATAGATATTGATACTTCAGAGGACGAGTTGACTATTAAGAAGAAGAAACGTAAAAAAGGAGTATCAGGAATTTCTTTTAACCCAGTATATACGGAAGAAGAAATGAAGAGATTTAGAAGATATATGCTTTCTAGACCTGATTTATATACGCTTACAGATATTAAAGAAGACGAATTAGGAAATCTGATCTCTAATAATAATCTAAATTAGAGCTACGGGCTAGGTTTGATAGTTGACCGATAAGTGACGTGACGAAATACGTTGAGAGAATCTGACTCGTTAATAGTGTGGGATGAAGTGATGAGGAGGTTAAGATAAAGTGAGTGAGTAGTTGACTGGCGGAGTGGTTTGACGTGGAGAATTAAGTAGGACGGAGAGTAGTGGGATTATGATGATTGAGAATGAAGTAAGAAAGCAGTCGAATTGTGAGAGTCATGTTGAGTATTGAAGTAATTCGTCTAGTTATGGGTTGTCCGTGCGTGAGTATAAGTGTAGACAAACAGGTGTTCGTCGCGCTGAGTGAAGCAGGAGTGAGGTTTTGAGACGCCGTCTAAGTGGAGTACATGGATAGAATGATGTCAGGCGATTGGTAGTTGTTGCGCATGCATGTACGAGGCGTTTGGCATATCTTGTGTCACTGTGTGTGGAAGTGATAGACACTCTTAGGCTGTGGTGAGTAATTGTTAGAATGTTGAATTGGTGTCTAAATTGTTTCTTGTAGAAGTAATAGTATAGACTCGTCAGGTTGTTGTGATACGAGAATAATGGTGAGATGAGAACGAGCTTGTTTGTACACAATGGTCAATGCATATGAGAAGTACAAATAGGAATGCCGTGTAAATATGCGAAGAGTGGCTGATGAGTGACGCTGATAAAACGTGGAGGATAGAGTAAGTGAGTATGCGAAAGTATAAAGAAGGTGATTGAAAAGGTGTGATGTCTTTTGTTTGGAATGTGTGGTGTTGGACAGAATTAATGAAAATTGTATGACAGGATGACAGATAGAGAGTTAACGTTATGTTTATTTATAGTAAGCAAGTACCATGTCGTTGGCGGAGGTGAGTGTGTGGAAGAACGAGAAAACACAGAAAAGTTAGCTGTGGGAAAGTAATTCTTAGCGTTTTTAGCGTTTAGATCGTTGGATGATGAGGGTGGACGAAGAATTGGTTGTTAGAGATAATGTGTTGTTTGAGCAAGGTAAGCTCTGAGTTGTGGAAAGGGAGTGAATGATTGAGAAAAGTTGAAATAAGAAAGTAGTTAGATTGTAACAATTGTTGGCAGAGACATATGCGGTGTTGTTTACTGTTTCTGAAAGAGTTCAGATGAATAGGAATAATCTTGAGTAGTACTGAAAGAGGAGTGATGTAAGTAAGAGATGGAAAGAATGTGATTAGCCAAATGAATATCGGAGTATTATAAATAGAGCACTATAGAATGTGTTCCGATAAGTGTGACTGGTTTGACTATCATTGCGGTGTGAGAACGCTAGGAGAGAGCTGAAGGATAGCTTAGAGTTGTTGTGGTGAGATGTTAGAAAGTACTGATACAGGAGAATGAAAGGTTAGTTACGTCGGGTAGACGAGAGACTTAAAAATAGAATTAAGTATTGACAAATATAGAAGATAGATGTGTTGGTGAAGTCTATAGTAAATAGACAATTTGTTGGTAGTTGTAGCATTGTGGAGACACCGTAGTAAACGATAATGCTTAAGAAGTTATAATAATTCTTGGTACAAATCCAGGGGAAAAAACTAGTGTGCCGAGTCACGGTTTCTCTTAGTAGATAGATGACTGGTAGTACATTGGGATAGCCGCCACACTAGTAGTAGATGAAGTGATTTGAACTGTAGTTTACAGCGGTTGTGTAGCATTTATATTTCCAATATTGTTCTGAGTTATGATGAGAATATAGTCTGTAGGTAACAGAGGTAAATATATTAATGCAGGGTAATAATTGGCCTGGCATTGAGTTGTTTTTTTTAACTGGTGTAAGAATAACGGAATAGGCTTGACTTGTGTTCATAGATTGGTTCGTATAAGAATATGTATGGTATGTTATATTTTTCTTTACTTGATTTGGTCCTGTAAAATGATTGCCATTTGATTTTAGAATAGGATTGTGGTGTTTTAAGTCTTTTACGTACAAACTACTAGTCCGTAAAAGAGACCAGTAGTGTTAGATAACATTAGATATTTTCTTTTAATTTAAATTGATGCTTGTTTCATTTTGTGGGGATATATGAAAACATATAAGGGGATATTGTTCTGTTCTGATTGTATCTTCGATTATTCATAAGTTATGCCGTTATTTAAGTTTGCCTTGTTTGAACATTAGCATATTACTTTGCAAAATTGAGTTGCTGTTGACCATTCTTAAAAATAATTATTTTTCAGTAAAATTGTTTTTCTTTTGACGTTTAATTGGGTGAAGTTTTATAACAAAAACTAGTTAATGGAGTCCTTGGGAATTTTGAATGCAGGGTTACGTTCAGAAGATGTGGTCGGAAGTGAACATGGATTTAGTACCATGATGTAATGGAAATTTAATAAGCGACACGAGATTGCTGGATTGTAGTAGAAATAGAAGTGGGTAACGTGCTGCGCCAGACAGCGTGAAGACAAATAGTGAAACATGAATTGAATGCCATGTTATAGTCCTGTAGATATCCTTACAAGAGTTGGGGGATTAAACCAGTGGAAGGTTTATAAAGGGAAGTCAGTATGTTCATAATAAATGGACATTGTCAGTTGTGGAGTGCTGTGGTCACAGCGAACATAGATTAAATGACATGAGGTTTTGGGGGTCCGTGATATAGGGACTGAGAAAGAATAACGTTGATTGCAAGTAGTGATGGGTTAGAAGGTCACAGACATGAGTTCAGTGACGGTATATTGTTGCTGTTGATAACGGCATAAATTGACAAGTAGAGGTTTTAAGAGATATGCTCATAATAAATGGACACTTGTGGATTGCTGAAGTTTTCGGCGAGATTAATAAGGAATTTTGAGTGAGGTATAGGAGAGATTTGGTTATGTTAGGTAATGTTTATAATGTTGTCTTGAGTGATAGGGCCCATAATGGACCTTTTGATTGGTGTACTGTCTGTAATATATAGACATTTAGGAGTGAATAATGTCTTTATTTGAATTGGTTGATTACCTTTATTTGATATGAGGGGAAAGAAAATGTGTCTTCAAAACGTGGGGGGTATGATATCCTGTTTTGACTTCGTTTTGGTTGACTCATGATTTTGGTTGAATTGTCTTGTGTATTGAATAGTAATTACCCTTGTTTACAAATAAGTTGAAAATTGTTAAAAATTTTGTTCACAAGCAATTATTGTTTTGTTTAGAATAAAAAGTAATAATACAGGGCCTTAATTAAAACCTTTCGTTCAGAAAATAGCAAACAAACAAATGTGGACTAGAGGAAAGAAATATTTCCCTTGTGAGTAATAAGTTTTAGTAAACATGAGTATTATAAACTTCGGCCTTATGATAGTAAGAAGGCTGCTGCACCAGTCAGCATTAATGGTTGGAATATGGGAGGTTACGTTAGAAAGTACGTTAGAAACACATGCCATGCTTAGATGATGGGGGTATAAAGCTGATAGAAATATATGGTTCTGGGAGGTTGAAATAAGAGCTGCATTAAGTCAGCATTGATTGAGTGTATATGGATTGGATACCATATTATATTAAGGAATAAACGTGGCTAACGTCTATAGCGGCTGTAAAAAGAGGTTGTGATAGTTAGAAAATATAAAAAGCTGGTTGATGGGGAATGGATATTAATGGGGCTGTAGATAGCAGCACATATGGTTTAGTACAAAGTTAGAACAAGAATGCTTATCATGGGATGTGAGCAGGGTAAAAATAGGAGCTGTGATAAACAGCGTTAATTAATTTACAATATGTTCATGGGAAATGAACATGCTTAATGTTTTCATGATGGGACATAAGACAGGTGAAATATGGTCATGGGTGTGGATGGCAGCACAAATATTGAGTATATGGAAGACATTTTGGATCAGCTTAATTTATAACAAACAGAGATGTAGATGTGTTTTTGAAAAACTTTTATTTGTAAAAGTTTTTACGTTTGCAAGGGAGGTAAATGTGATTGTTTTTGACTACTTCTTTATATCTTCATAACTGGGTGCGCACCCCATCTTTTCTGTCTATCCTGTGTTGTGTTGTTGATGTTGAGAAAGAATGAGAAGTTACATAACGCAAAGTATATACCAACGATTTTTATAAATGAACAATTGTATATATGAAATGAAATATCCTTATGAACTGTGTTTTTTTAATGAAACCTTGTAGACTCAGAAACCAAGAAGAAGTATCTCTTCATAACATAGCGGTTAGCTATAAGAGAGTATTATAAGAGAGAATTATAAGAAACAAGTGGAGAATTATAAGAGACAAGTGGAGAATTAGATTCGAAGGATGTAGAGGTAAAGTTCATTAGTTAGTTTAAGATGAGTTGGAGAAATAATATTGGGGTTAAAGTTTTAGTGAGGGAAAGAATAATTAGAATAAGTAGGTTAGGGATTAAGACTTTTGAAGAAAAGTCTTTTTAAAGAAAAGGAGGTCTGTAACAGAGCACCGTCTCTGTTAATAGTTTAGGAGGAGTTGACGTGCAAGGACTGGGCACGGTTGAGCATCCTAGGAAGACGTAGGGAAGGACGCTCAAGGCGTGACGCAGTGCTTAGGGTAGTTAGTTACAGCCTGGATCTGAACATGTCAACATCGATTGTATTCTGAAATCATCATGTAACCTGTTTTATACATTTGGACTTATTTTGTTAAATAAAACCTTTTGAAAATACAATCGGGACTCAGAATACTTCATTCTAACTGTTTACTCTGTAATACAAACTCTCCGTCTATTGGGGCTTAGGATCTGGTCTGAATGTCATGACATTTAGTCATTGGCTACATTGCCCGCACCAGGATAAGTGTTGCACCCTATTCACAATTACGCTCCTCCACCCGAAGTGGAACAATGTGGGGTGTCTGTTTTGGTGAGCGCCGCACAAAACTCGGTGCTAACAAAACACAGGTAGTACAGTCTAGTGGCATACGGTACCTCAGTCATATTTTACTAATGTGCTGACTAAATCCTTCGACATAACACTGATATTGATATACCGATAAATCGGTATCGCTTTTCTGAAATTATTTAACACGTAATATATGTGATAATAACACAATGGCGTAATACAGAAAGAATTTAGAAATAAGTCTAAACATATCATGTTGTGACGTCTATTAGACATCACATATAAACAAGACTGAACAGTAATGCTGGATAATAATAACCAACCAGGGAGTTAACCAGATAAATCATGTAGCTGGGTTTTGTTTCTTCTTAAAATCCTGAAAATGACAATAGTGAAATGACAATAAATAGCCTGTGCCTATGAATAAGCACTGGTATGAGGAATGACAATAATACGGTGCTGGTAGTCTGTACCTATTTGTAAGCGTTAATATGAGAAATGACAATAATACGGTGCTGGCAGTCTGTACCTATTTGTAAGCGTTAATATGAGAAATGACAATAATACGGTGCTGGCAGTCTGTACCTATTTGTAAGCGTTAATATGAGAAATGACAATAATACGGTGTTGGAAGTCTGTTTGACACAGATAACATCTATGAATGTTGTATGACATAAATTTTGAAATAAGGAACATAACAAGGCGTGCATGTTCTGAATGTTCTAATAGGCAATCATGTGTAACAAATCTCTTTCAATTAATGTTAATAAAGGTGTTAGTAGATGTTATGTAACACCCATTTTAACTTATGACTGTGAATACTGTACAGTGAGGAAATATTTAGACACTGAAGCTAATTGACCTGTGCTAATTAAGCAATCCTCGTTGGCGGTAACAAAGTGGTTGTCTATGAAAGCCGTACCGCCGACAGGATAGCCAACAGACCAGACATTGCTGTTGCGCACCAATACGTCTAGTTGTTGTTGTTGTTGTTGTTGTTGTTGTTGTTGTTTTTCTTCTTCTTCTTCTTCTTCTTCTTCTTCTTCTTCTTCTTCTTCTTCTTCTTCTTCTTCTTGTTCTTCTTCTTCTTCTGCTGCTGCTGCTGTTGCTTCTCTCCCTCCTCCTCCTCCTCTTCTTCCTCCTCCTCCTCCTGCCGCTCTTCTTCCTCCTCATCCTTCTTCTCCTCAGTCTTCAGATGATATAAAATATGATCTTCAGACAATAATATGTCATAATAAAATACTTCACCCTGGAAAGTTAATCCTGTCAATAATACCCGCAGAAGTCGGATGTGTCGGCCTAAAAGTGCAAATATCGCAGCTCCGCTGTAAAAAAAAAATAAGCACAGCGCGATTAAACCCGAAACCATAAAGACTCCGGATGAATGCAGAAGCGGATATACTTCTACAGGTTGCCTGAAACTGATCGTGTATTGATCAAATTGATGGCCTAATTCTGCATATGCCGGACACTCATACAAAACATGTTTAGATGTCATTTGTATCAATTGCACAGTGAAGTAAAACAGTATCTCCCATCTTCAGTATATTATACATGTGTTTTGTCGGCTTATTGTGACATATGAGGTGTCTGAACTTGTAAGAAAATCACATGTCACTTACCCCTTGCTCTCATAACTGTGCTCTCATAGACCATTTCGTCTCTCCTTACATACAAGGAGCAGGTCAACACTGAACAGTTTTCAAAGCGGGTGTCTCCCAACGGGTAACATACCCCATTTACATAACAACCTGCAACATCATAACCGTTTTTAGTCAATACTTTTGTTTTTCATCTACTGCCATAACCCGCGACAGTTTAATTGGCAGTTTGGTCTGGTTTCATATGTATCTTGTGTGTGTTTGTGTGAGTGTGAGTGTGTGTGTCTGTGTGTGTGTGTTAGTGTGTGTGTGTGTGTGTGTGTGTGTGTGTGTGTGTGTGTGTGTGTGTGTACCAGGGGTCTTCATATAACAAAATTAAAAGTGTGATAGAAATTACAATAACCATGTCATTGTCTTGTAACATGTTAATATTGCTGATGATTATGTCAAGGGTGCTCAGCACGTAGCATCGCGGTGCAGACGGACACTGTGGCGTGATAATGATAGTATAAATTCAAACATTAATTGAAATGCACCAAGCGTTTGTGAGATCAGTAACAAGGTGACACCTATAGAAGATCATCAGCGAATAAAGGTCCAGTTTGGTGATGCTTCATGCCAGTACAGCAAGTGTAAGAGAGGAGTAGGAAGATTCAAAACGTCGTGATGTGTATGAGAGACATGTTCGTCCGATGAAGAGGTACGGGAAGTGGTGCATACACCACGCGATCAAGAGAAATTATTTTCTACTTTATCGGCGCTTGAGGACTTACATTGAACACCGGAGTAACATCGGACAATCATACATGTAAACTGTACATTTCCATGATAATTTCAAAAACAAAATAAAACAAAACATGTGTAAGGTTTGCACGTGAATACCTCTAGTATAGACACACGCATATATGTTTGTGTGTGGGAAATATACATACATACATGCATGTATACATACATACATACATACATACATACATACATACATACATACATACATACATACATACATACATACATACATACATACATACATACATACATACATACATACATACATACATGCATGCATGCATGCATGTATGCATGCATGCATGCATGCATGCATGCATGCATGCATTATACATACATACATACATACATACATACATACATACATACATACATACTACATACATGCATGCATGCATGCATGTATGCATGCATGCATGCATGCATGCATGCATGCATGCATGCATACATACATACATACATACATACATACATACATACATACATACATACATACATACATACATACATACATACATACATACATACATACATACATACATACATACATACATACATACATACATACATACATACATACATACATACATACATACATACATACATACATACATACATACATACATACGCACGCACGCACGCACGCACGCACGCACGCAGACATACATACATACATACATACATACATACATACATACATACATACATACATACATACATACATACATACATACATACATACATACATACATACATACATACATACATACATACATACATACATACATACATACATACATACATACATACATACACACTTACACACCGACTCGTACATACATACCTAAGAGAGAGAGAGAGAGAAAGAGCGAGTGAGAGAGAGAACGAACGAACGAACGAACGGACTTTATTTTCATAGGGTAACAAATTGGGCACTCAGGCCCGTCTTACAATCGGCCCTTCCACTCACTCATCTTTCGTTCACCAATAGTACATAGTACATTCACATTGAAATTCACATTTGGAAGGGGAAAAAAACATTGTCAAGAGGATGTTGTAAACAAAATACAATGCATATTGGCATATTATGAGACACAACCCCCACCCACCCACCCACCTAACCATCCATCCACCCACACACCCATCTCCCATCCACCCACACCTCATTCATCCACCCATACACACATCCCCCACCTGACTACACACACAGACCCTGGCACACATATATGCTCCTACCTATCTATCCATCCCCAATATCTTACACACATACACACACACACATCTCCCACTCACCACAACTGCCACACACAGATCCTCTCCCACCCACACACCCCTAGGAACACATACATGCACCCACCCACCTACACATTTCCTTACCTACACACACATCTTCCTACCATCATCACTCACATACCCACATATACTTCCACCACCCACCAACATACCCCCATCACCCAGCCAAACACACATCCCCCACCCACACATCCCCCACCCACACATATCAACGACAACCCACACATCCAGCACCTACCCACACAAAAAATCCCTCACCCACCCACATTTCCCCCACTTGCACAATCCCTACCTACACATTCTCACACAACACACTCACGCATCCGGAACCGCCACACACATCCCTCAACCTACACACACTCACCTACCCACACATCCTCCACCCACTCATCCATCTCTTAACCACACACCCCCACCTACACTCCCCCACCCACACACACATTTACCCACCTATACACACGTTTCCTACACACACATCCCCAATCCTCAAAAACACCACCCACCCACTCACACATCCGCCATCTATATATACCTCTACACACATCCCCCACCCACACAAATTCCATCCCAACAACACACCCCCACCCTTACATTCATTCCCCACACACATCCATCCACTCACGTACTCATCCCTCAATCACTCACACCCTCACATCCCCACCCCACCCATCAATACATACATATTCCCATCTACCCACCCACACTCACACACTCCAACCATCCATCCAAACGTACATCCCCCAAAATCACATACATCCTTTAGAGAGAGAGAGAGAGGAGAGAGAGAGAGAGAGAGAGAGAGAGAGAGAGAGAGAGGAGGGGGGGGGGGTCAGAAACAGAGAAGTGCAGATACACACATTATGTGTCGTACTAAAGCAATTGAAATGGAACTGTGGTGCTGGGAGTTTGATTGGCTGGACTGATGTTACACATCACATTAAATCCAAGGATGAACAAACACAACAGTTTGTAGAACAGGTTGGCTGAAAATGATCTGTTTACCCCGCGATGATACTTCCCAAATTCCTTTAGTACATTGCCACTTTATACACCTATGGTCTTTATGGTAATGAACATCCCCATCCATGTATTCCCGCCCGTCCTTACGACAACCTGGAGAGTACAGAAACATGTGTTTATTTTCGGCACAAGTCTAACATGTCGTGTGCGTCATAAGGTAAATAAGCTAATGTGTTGTTTATGCATACGTGTCAATATAGGTCACACCCAGGAACATATCTACCACAGCGGCTGCTGAAATAATTATGTCGTAAATGTAATCTCGTGTGTTTATCTGTTCAGTGTCAAACAAACAAGTAGGCTTAGACCACACATGTTCCACAATCACATTAACAAGTTTGCTTGTTTGTTTGTTTGTTTTTTCGCATATCCTTTACAGGACATCGCTGTCAACATCAGCATCTTTTAATTGATTTTTAATTTCTTGGCAAGATTACGCTCAGTAGTTCGCCATTGATTTCTGAGTGACCGGCTCACATACCCCGTAAGTTACCGACGGGGAGAGAACTGCTACTGAGTCCCACACACTTCACGTTACTGGTGAGCGTATACGGGATTACGGAGAAAGACGTGTATTGCCTAGCCTAGGGAGGCCGGCACGCGAAAATAGTGTTATCATGTAAATTCCCGTTCACTGAACATTGAAATTTCGGAATATAAAACGGAGCAAAGCAAACATAACGATGATCCTTGCATGGCGATATGTCGTCCTTCTGTGCAGGTGGGAGGTCACATCTGGCGATATATTATTCTTCGTCACTGAATAATTTAACAACAGATCAAGGACGAAATGTATCCTACTGTAATGCAATTTAAAAAAAACAAACAAACAAACATACAAACGAACACACACAAAATGAAAGAGACATTGATTGAAATATAATATAGTAAACAGCATATTCACGCCAATAGCACGTTACCAGTGTCAATCTTGGGCATTATTCAAATTAAACTTACAGAAAATCAACACTTGTCAGATGAGACGCGTGAGGAGATGTGCCAACTTAACTATCCGAGACCGAGTAAGACATGTTGTTATCAGACAGATCATCACCTTGTGCCACATATATTGAACGACAAAATATCAAATGGTTTGGAAATCTCGCCCATCGGTCACTGACACGCCATTTATTCCTCCCCACGACGCTTGACGGCTAAAGTGTCAGATGGGTGACGTGGTCAGGATGACATTGGCCGACTTGACTTCCCAGAACAATTTCTGGTACACACGTTAGACTGTGTCAGCCTGAAATGTCAGGTTACGTTTTGAACTCCTTACTTTAGGGGGTTCGAGCCTGTTACAGTCGGACAGGCAGGTAAGTGTTCTAGCCACTGCGTCACCCCTGTAGTAGCCTCCTGTTTAAAATAAAAAAAAGCCTTGATGCAGTTTCCTGCTGTGGGTTTGTCACGTGCAGGGACCAGTCCACTGTGTAAGCCTGAGTGCATGAAAGAACAGGTGAGCAAGTTTTCTATCTCGTAGATAGCGGCGAGCTGTGAAATCCAACCAGACTTCTTAGCTCCCTATGAACTACACGAACAAGCCGACCCTGCCATGTAATAGTCCGCTAATACAAAGATTGTGTATGTCACACAGTACAAACGCTGATCTGTAACTGGAGTGGGAACAATGTATTCACTTACTGCATCTATATATAAACTAAGTCATAGTCAACAGGCTGCGCATTGCACTCACTGTCTAGCATATCCCACTGCATCCACCGACGTGTATTATTATAGTTATATATTAAATGTAATGGATACTTGAATCATTTTGGTTTAAATACGTAACACGAATAGCCATGGGCACTGTTGCAATATGGATCATTTGTTATACCCACGGAAATCGCAGACCCACTACTATGTCTTTCTGTTTACACAACAGGGAATTTGAAAGTAGTATGGCGCAAGCTTCAGAGTATTTCATTATTTGTTTATTGTTCGCAAACGAAACAGTTCAAGTGTTAGGACATATGTTTCTTTTGAGGTAGGTTTAGATCGCTGACAATGATGTTTGGTGATATCAGTTTAATACCTAATAGATTGTATGGTCTGGTTTGAAGTGTCTACCTTTTCTGTTAGTTTGTCGTTTGGATGTGTCAGTTTGAAAGTTCCATTATTTAAGGACATTAAATTGAATGTTAGAAGTATACATTAGTTGTAGTCTCTCGAGTTTAGATGCCAGTTTATTGTCTTTTATGTAAACAATTACAACATTAGTCTTTACAAAATACAATTACCAAAAACAGGATATTGAGGGGACTAGCCTTCGTCTAACCCAAAAGAAAGAAAATGGAGCAGTACACAAACAACAAATGTTACTACAACGTGTGAGTTTGAAACAATGTTGGCTGGTCATAGTGCAGTCGAGATCAATGAACACAGATGTGCCCATGTTGGATTGTAGTAATAGTATAACGGTAAAGACACACAGAAAGCTTTTGCTCTGCTCACCGCGGGTCAACAAAAGAAGGGTTTACATATACACAACTACACTCTTATTGTTGACTACATTGTTGACAATAAACTGGGTTGTTATATCACGTATCGTTATATGAAATGCACCCATGAAGAACCCATAATAAATATGAATTCGAGATAGCAAGGAAAAGTAGTTTATTGTGGTATTGGGTTAAATGTAAATTACTGCCCCTGAGATACATGGTATGAGGCAACGCAGCATGGAACAATTATTGTATCGCTGCGTATCTTGTTGTGCATGAATACATCTACGTCATATTATAATATGTTATCCAGATAGCAAGGATGAGGGGTTTACTGTGCTCATCGGGCTGTTGTCATAACTGGACAGTTCTTTATAATTTCTCCGGATTATTTCTTAGTTTCCCCATGATTGGCGCATGACCACTTCTGCAATCTGCTCCTGACCTTATTTTTTTGCTGAATGGAAAAGTCAATAATTCCATACGTTAAAATATTGCTGCGTAAAACGGGACTGAATGGTTCTTTATTGGTTTGTTCATTAGATGATTGGCTGGCTGATAGGTTGGTTGCTTGATTTCTTGCTGATAGATTGGTTGGTAGATTGGTTGTTTGGTTGATTGACTGGTCGTTTGATTGATTGATTCGTTTGTTGATTCGTTGCTTGGTTGAGTTGTGAGTTGATTGTTGGTTGATTTGATTATTAGTTGTTTATTGATTGGTTGGTCTATTTGTTGGTTGATTGAGTTATTGGATGGTGGGTTAATTTGTTGGCTGATTGGATTTTCGGTTGGTTGGTTGGTTGACTTGTACGTTGGTTGATTTGTTGGTTGGTTGATTTATTGGATTATTGGAGGTTTATTGCTTGGTTAGTTGGTCGATTGGTTGGTTGGTTATCTGAGTGATTATTTTATTGCTTTGTTGATTCGATTATTGAATGGTGGGTTGGATGGCTAGTCAGTTGTTTGAAGGGTTGGTTGATTGGTTGTATGGTTGGTTGAATGGATTATTGACTGGTTGGTTGATTTCATTATTAAATGATTGGTTCATTGGATTATTAGGTTGTTGTTTGATTTGTTGTATTTTTAGTTGATTGGATTATTGGTCGGATGGTTGGTTGGTTGTTTTTTTTTTTTTTTTTTTTTTTTTTTTTTGTGTGTGTGGTTGTTGTTTAATTCGTTCCTTCATTCTGTGGTTGGGCTCCCCTGAAGGATGTAGCTGTGTTTCCCAGGTCAGTTGGGCTCTTTAAATGGTTGCATCTGTCAGAGTCAGGCTGGCATTACGACTTGTTTCCCGACCCGGTTCCAAAGAACGATCTCCCCTAGATCTGTGTTACAGATGTTCGTCCCCTCTCTAAGTTCACCATCGGCGGGGTGTGTAACCAAGCTACTGGAACCTCACATCAGCGCATAGCCATATTTGGATGTAATCACATCATGAACCAGCACAGTGCACACTTACTGGCTGGAAGTATATCAAGGTCAGGTAATGAATTCTTCTTCGGTTTGGGTATATTATTGCCAACAAACCCACATTGGAAGACAGACAGATACACATGCAACCTACATCTATTTGAGTATTCCTTAAGGCTGAAACTCGGCGGATTTAAATGCCTGGTACATGCGTAGTATAAACAATTGATGGCGACGAGATCATGCTCTTTGTAACATTTGCGACCGTGTCGGCATCCTGCAAAATGAGAACCCATTCTTGTTTGTTATTTGTTATCAGATTCATCATAATCGTTATAATCATAGTCATCAACACCGTCAGAAGATGAGCCAGTCAGAAACCAGGTGTTGATATTATCTGATCCGGTTATCCGCTGTTCTAACTTTTTATAAACTCTGTAACATCAAGATAGTTACATTTGAGGTGCGGGTGGGGGGGGGGGGGGGGACAGGGAGGGAGGAGTCAAGAGCGTAACTCAGGAGAATGGTCATGTCATGTTGTACCTTACCCTCGTTGTCTATACGGCATTTAAATGTAACTGTTCTGAATAGTATATGTCTTCTTTAGTATTTCCTACGTTACTCTTGGATTTCAAGGGTCTGCTAGTGAGAATGGATTAAAACAGGAGGTTCTAGAACTACGTCAGTGGAATAACAATGCAAGAGAGGTGTAGGGATTAAAGATATAGACTGGGGGTCTGAGCTGGAACTTAATGCATGTATATGCTGCGGAAGATAGTTTTTTGTCTCAAAGGGACAATGGGACTGACTTAAGGAGCTGTGTGAGATCCCGGGCAGTAGACTACTTTCTTGTGGCGACTGCCTGGCATAAGATACCACAACATCCAGCTTAAGAATGGTGGTGGAGGCAGTCACTGCGGCTCTCCGCTGGATGGAGAATACGACACGCACACACACATCGTGATTGTAACTGACTCAGAAAGCATGCTGACGAGGGTGAGGAAGGGCAGGCTTCGTGCGGAGTGGCTTGCTTCGCTTCGGAGGGCACGGGTGACAAGCATCTCCTGGATCTTTTCTCCGGGGCATGCCGGTGTGCTGGGAAATGAACAGACGACAGATTGGTTGGCTCTGCAGAATTTATTGGAGTATTGATACATGACAAGGCAGACGTGGTTGCGGCCTTGTGGGAGCACGTGCACACCTCGGAGGAGCAAATGGATTACCATGTCTGGCAAGAATGAGACAGCGAGGAGTGACGAGGATATCTGGCCGACGCTCAACGCTCAGAGGAAAGGCGAGACGGACATATAATCAGATTGCTACTGGTACTATTAGCGTTGGAACTCTTCGCTGGCTGCTGAGGATGGAGACGGAGCGCTTATGGGAATGCCCCGAATGCTGTGATGTCGATTCCTAAATCAATCAATCAATCATTTGTGGCGACTGTAATGCACGAAAAAGAAAGTGGGGCAATACTGGGGACAACCGAAATGGAAATACCCATTCATAAGCCATGGTGGGTTCGGAAGTAGTCAGAGGTAGTCTGGATAAACGATGGGAGGCCGACGAGAATGGGAATGAGACCTGGTGCTATAGACACGGCTGCAGACCTGGCATTTGTAACCTAGTCGGCAACTTTTGATGTAAAATGGACTGTCCTGGGTGATCATGCGAGTGGCCATCTACCCTGTTCAGTATTGATTTCTACGTCCAACAAGACCAAAGCTGTGAGAGCACGTAAACCCTTTAATTGTCAAGGAGAAAATATCTTTCTCGGCCTCAGACTGAAGACATGCAGCGTAACTAGCGAACCTACTTATGTGCAGCCTACATGGTGGACCTCGGAAGTAGAGGGCGCAAGAAAATCCAAAAGAGAAGCGGTTAAACAAATACAGACAGTTCGGCGGACATCCCAAAATCACAAGATGAAATAGAGAATGCTTCGAAAGAAAAAGAAAGATAAGGTGGATGAATTCATGCTATGTGCAGCAGAGACCAAAAGAGCGAAATGGAAACACTTTATAAATGAAATTACAGGAGATACATCACTTGGAATGTTCTGAGAATTGCACTGGCAGTTGCAAAGGAAAGATCGTCCTGCCATAGTGGGTTCAATGTACAGAGATCGCTGTTCGACTTTGACAACAGAGAAAGTGATAGCTTTCCTGCAGCCGTTTATAGCACAGACAGATCAGAACAATACGGACGCCCGAGACTTATTTTGAGAAGATCTATAAGGTACCATTACAGACACCTACTGTTCGATATCAGGCAGTCGGGAGATGTCAAAATGTATTGAACAAAGTAAACGACACCAGAATAACACACCAGGGCCTGATGTGGTCAGGTACGCCCACTTGAGGTATATGGGTGATGGAGAAGATCGTTGCTGTTAAGCTTCAGGAATATTTAGAAAGGGAAAAGCTCCTCCCGACACATTTTGGAAGTTACCGGCCAGGCAAAGATATTTGGACAGATGCCGGCACCTTTGCCTATGATGTTTATTAATGGTTCCACAACAGACAGGAGACTGTAGAGGCAACACTCGATCTTGAGGATGCGTAAAACAGTCAGATATGATACGCTCTTATGGAGAAGAGAGTCTGTCCTTGGTTGGCGAACTGGACTGCAGCTGTTCTGTATTCTTGTTGAGTGGTTCTTCGGCTGGGTACATTGGCCTCTGAGAAATGTATCATAGCCTACGGACTACCACACAGGCCAGCAA
Source organism: Cepaea nemoralis (assembly GCA_014155875.1). NCBI lineage: Eukaryota > Metazoa > Mollusca > Gastropoda > Stylommatophora > Helicidae > Cepaea > Cepaea nemoralis. The sequence goes on from JACEFZ010019803.1 coordinate 24,222, forward strand.
TTTAACCTGTGCTTTTCAATGTGTATACTAGCAATATTGCAAGCCTCGAAGAGGGGCTGGAAGGATGCTGACATTTTCGGATGCTGTTTTCGCATACAGGCAGTGAAAGGACAGGCATCAAACAACTCAGGAACTGCATGTGACAATATATAAATTGAAGCAAAGCTGTACGCAGATGTATGCTGTCATTAACCCAGAAAAGGCATATGTCTTGTGTTGCTCTATAGACAATTGGATTGGTAAAGCTGACCTCCCAAGCCGCACGAAAAATGGTAGAAATGTGAATAGAGAAATAGACCGAAGTGTCTGGGAATCACATTTTATAGAACATTTCCATTAAGGATTATGTTGAAGTGGTGGTAACACAGTGTCAGAAGGGGCTCAATGCACTAAAGAGTATGGCGAATAGGGACATGGGGCAGAAAATGGTATTCATACTTTTTTCAGCGCTTGATCATTTCAGTATTAGAGTATTTAATAGGAATGCTCACTGTATCAAAGAATCAACTAGTGAAACTAGAGCGCATGCAGAGTGAAACCTTGAGAGTTGTACATGGGACACTTCAATAGTATGTACGATACATACTGTCGTTGCCGGCCATTGAAGACAAACGTAAAAAGAAACGTTCCTCTTCTTCTTCTTCTTCTTCTTCTTCTTCTTCTTCTTCTTCTTCTTCTTCTTCTTCTTCTTCTTCTTTTCTTCTTCTTCTCCACCTCATCCTCCTCCTCCTCCTTTTCCTCCTCCTCTTCCGCCGTCTTCTTCTTCTTCTTCTTCTTCTTCTTTTTCTTCTTCTTCTTCTTCTTCTTCTTCTTCTTCTTCTTCTTCTTCTTCTTCTTCTTCTTCTTCTTCTTCTTCTTCTTCTTCCTTCTTCTTCTTCTTCTTCTTCCTCTTCTTCTTCTTCTTCTTCTTCTTCTTCTTCTTCTTCTTCTTCTTCTTCTTCTTCTTCTTCTTCTTCTTCTTCTTCTTCTTCTTCGTTCGGCTTCTTGTGACAAGTGCGGAATCCCAACTTGTGCAAGAACTCACAATCCACTTACCCCCTACACCCCAACTCTTAACTCGAATGCCCGCTTTGCCCGACCAATGAAATCTGTTACAGGTCAACAGCGAACAGTTCTTCAGGAGGTGTGTTCCCGGCGGTTTGCATTCCCCATCTGCTTCACATCCTGCAACAAAGGAACGGTATAGTGTCTATTCTATTTTATCTTTCATAATATCTGTCTTGGATATATATATATATATATATATATATATATATATATATATATATATATATATATGTATATATATATATATATATATATATATATATATATATTGGCGACTCAAACTTGAAAAAGGCCAGAAAAAGACACGCGGCCTACTACAACCGTAGGTCTAAAGACAGATCTCTACAGGTGGGAGACAAAGTTTTGTTGTTACTCCCAACGGGACCAACAAACTGGAGGTAGGTTGGCAAGGACCATTTCCCGTGGACAGGGTGATATCCAGAACCAACTATCAGATCTGGTTCCGGGGAAAGTCGAAGATTTTCCATATCAATCTCCTGCGGAAGTACGAGGAGAGACCCGGAGACAAAGCAGCCCATCTCATGGCAATGGCAGTTGCAGTGGAGACTGAAGTGGGAACCAACGAGGGCAGGGAAAATCCCTTGGTACACCAGGAAACCTACAAGGATGTGCAGGTGAACCCTGATCTGACTTCCCAGGAGAAGGAAAAGATTGCCCAGGTTCTTGAGTCTCATAAGGAGATACTGACTGATAAACCAGGACGAACGAGGTTGGTTTAGTTCGAGATGACTTTGACCACACAGGAACCTGTTCGCCACAAGGTTTACCCAGTGCCATTCTCTAAAGAAAAAGCCCTGGAGGAGGAAATACATAAACTGCTGGAGGATGACGTGATTGCGCCATCGACATCCCCATACAATGCGGGGGTGGTTTTGTTACGCAAACCAAGTGAAGAATACCGGTTGTGTATAGACTATCGACTTCTGAACAGTCATACGCACTTTCAGGTGGAACCTTTGCCGAATCCAACTCAGTTATTCGTTAGGCTCCATAAGGCTCGGTACTTTTCAAAGGTGGATCTGAGTCCGGGGTATTACCATATTCCGGTCAAACCAGAGGTTCGACCCCTGTTGGCCTTCAGTACACCCAGTGGACACTACGAATTCAAGGTCATGCCCTTTGGACTCAGCAATGCACCTAGTGTGTTTACGCACATGATGAGGACTTTACTAGATCCCTTACAGGATCCGTCCATTGTATCATTCATGGATGATATTATGATTTCCAGTGACAGCTTGGATGACCATTTGCAATCCTTGGAGAGAGTTTTTAATAGGCTTAGGGAAGCAGGGCTTACTGCTCGCCCAACCAAGTGCCTGGTTGGTTACCAGACTCTGGAATTTCTGGGTCACACCATCACTCTAGGACAAATTGTCCCAGAGGAGAAGAACCTAGAAAAAAATCAGAAATGCTCCAAGGCCAAAAACGAAGAAGGATGTATGATCCTTTCTCTCGTTATGTGGGTTTTACCACAAATTTATCCCACATTTTACTGAAATGGGAGCTCCATTGACGGAAACCTTGAAAAGGGGATTTCCCAACCAAATCGTTTGGACACCAGAATGCGAGACTGCCTATAGTCGGTTGAAGGAGGCCTTGGTCAGCAAACCTGTGTTACAGCTCCCTGACCTTTCCAAACCATTTGTGTTGAGAACGGATGCGAGTGGGATTGGAATTGGGACAACCTTGTTACAGGAAATGAAAGACGATGCTTCGGTTTTGAAACCTGTAGCATACGCAAGCAAGAAACTTCTCCAGGTTGAGAGAAATTATTCGACCGTCGAGAGAGAATTCTTGTCTTGCGTATGAGCCGTGCAGAAATTCCAGCTTTATTTGTATGGAGTTTAGTTTCGGGTCCAGTCGGAACATCAGCCTCTGATGTTCCTGGCTACTTCGCAGAAGCTCAACGCTCGTTTGATGCGGTGGTCGTTGCTACTTCAACCTTACCAGTTCACAGTGGAGTATATACCTGGGACGGAAAATAATGGAGCGGATTTTCTCTCAAGACACCAAGCTCCCGAAGAAGAGGAATAAATCATCTGGATCGAACGTACAGTGGAAAAGAGTGAAATGGACTACTCTCTTAAGAGGGGGCCTATATCACGAAAACCACTGAAGTTAACGATCGGATGATACACATAACAGAGGCAGTCTGATTCACAGCTGCAAGTTGTTTGTTACTGGTGGCGGTGAGATCACACGGTACAGACGTCCTTGAGAATTCCCTGGGAGACGGAAAATATGACGAGGTTATTTTGCCGACTGGCAGGATAAAAGAGAGAAGGGTGCTGTAGTTAAGATAATGGAGACAATAATTCTTGTGATGTTAGGGAAAATGGATAGTCTGCCCTTGGGACCATCTGGTGTTGACATCAGAGGACGTCACTAGAACAATCCAAGACTGTTTGGAAAAACCTAACTTGTTGCAGCGATTGTAAACGAGAGAGTTGGTCTAGACGGACGGTGTTTCGCTAGCTCTGTATGAATTTGGAAAACATCTACCGTGTTCGGGATTAATTAAATTTAATATACTCGTGCCTGTCATGTCAAAATGTAGATGTGATTCAGGAGTAAAGCAGTGTAACATAAGGTACTCCATAGATTGTATTTTGGTATAACTAATGTAGGATAGACTGGTGATAGTTAGAGTTTAGGACTTTAACGTAGTATGTTGCGTTGTGGTTAGATAGTAAACGAGTTTCGGTGACTGTAGGCAGCTGCATTGTAAAAACTAGCTAGGGTGATATGGTAATTGGCTCTGCTAGTTGAGAATAGGGTACTGAGGTGATAATTAGCTCTGCTAGTGAGAATAGTGTAGTGGTGTGATATTTGGAGAGATTGAGGATGGGTTGGGAGATAGGGGAAATGTCCAAGGGTAGGATCTTATAGTGGGGTGCCTACTGGGGTTCTGCACTCTGTCTATTGGTCTTTCCTTGTCTTATCCTAATTCGGACCAAGGTGATGAGCTCCCCTGCTCTATGACAGAGTTTAATTCGCTGATAAATATCTGAGCTAGTAAGGTCAGTGACCAGTGCTCTCACCAAGTGTGTTATTTCTCTAACAGGTTCCCCGCCAGTTACGAGGAAGCTCTACACTGGTTTTGATGAAGTTCTACTCCGGTTAGGAAGAACACAAGATAAACAGTCAATGTTTTAATAAGATGGATAACTTCAGAGAAGAAAGTTTATACAATAGTGTTTATGCTGGGCCCATAATCAGGAGGGTCCACCAGAACATGGCTCAGTTGAGCAAAACCATATAAACGATTTCTGTGTGATAGGGTTCACCTAGGATGGGGGATATTCGTTTTTACACCGCATATCAAATGAACACTAGGGACTAAAAAGGAACACTAAACGTAGCATTCACATGGAGTTGTGTATTCCAGTGGAATATTACAAGAGACATTGTGTTTGTGATAACCTAGACAATAGATATAATCAAGTGTGTTACCAATAACAGTGATACATATTTTCACAGTACAGGGATTGGTACATTTACGAACTATAGGGACTTATAGTATGCAGTGTGTGACTGATCCATGATCAGTGTTAAACTATAGACTATATCTATTTCGGATGACCATGTATATGGATTACCAAGTAGCTACCGGAGAAAGTCAGCGTCTGGCAGGAGAGACATATCGCTCGGTGAGGTCTTTATGTGCTGAGCTAAGGTGCTGTGGTTTAAGCTTGCTAGGATGATCTGACTTGGCTCCTAATCTGCAGGTCTGATTCTACACACAGTATAGTATACGACACACATTCTTCGCATACACTTCTCACATACATTACACTTTTCTTTTAATAAATTAATTATTAATTTTTAGAAGCTAGAGATGTTGAGTATGTTGTGTTGGGGGAGAATGAGAGGGGGCATGATCCAGTGATGATAGAGAGAGAGAGAGAAAGAGGTGTCCATAAACTGAGGGAGTGTGGTGGACGGAATCTAGTGGATTCTCCAGGATAATGATAAGGGGTTAAAATATAATGTAGGTGTTGATTCCCCTCACTCCAGGGACGACACTTTAAAGGAAACACACGACATATATATATATATATATATATATATATATATATATATGATATATATATATATATATATATATATATATACACACTATATATATATATATATATATATATATATATATATATATATATATATATATATATAATATATATATATATATATTGACATATGCCTGGGTCATTGACAGTAAGGTGAGTGACCTGGCTACGAGAAAAACAATCAACCCTGAGAAATAATGGTAAGGGTGAGTACAGACATCCCCCCTAGGGTGGATGGGGCGAAAGACAGTTGAGTGTTGTGTGAAGTCAGGAGACTTGAAAGTGAGTGAGAGAAGAGACCGACTGGGGGTCAAGTCGTTTAAGACAGTGGATGTTTTGACTCCGAACGGGTAGGGAGTTGAAGGATAGAATCGGAGGTAGGACAGATAGAGCTCCGTCCTGGATTGTGTTGTTCTCCGAGTTTGAATGCAGGCCTAAAACGCAGAGTGGGGTGGATAGTTAGTGTAGGCCTATACCCATTGTGTGGGTTGTCGTGTGTGAGGTCCAGCTGGGGCTAGTAGCTGGATACCTGTCGTGTACATTCGAGAGTAAGGAGGCCTTGAGAAGGCAGTGATGTGTGCGGATTAAGTGTGAGGAGGATATACTTATTCGGTGGATTTACATTGTGTTTTCTGGATGTATAAACATGTTCCGTTTGTCCGTGTTCTTTCTGGATTAAAAGATTATGTGCGCCAACTCAATCATGTTTACTTACTGATGGATGTGTATTACTAGGGTGAGTTGCATTGTGAGACAATAGATAGCTCAATTGACACACCAGGAGTATCGTTACCTAGACAACGACCAATATCACGAACTTATCATCGTAAGAACCTCGTGAGATATCTGGGAGGCTTCGTTAGATCAAGAACAATATAGACATTGTTGTCATTCTGAGTTATCTGAGTGCTCGTCGCTTAGTAAAGATTTTCTGACAGCTACATTTGGTCAAGGAACACCGTGCAATATTGAGATATATGTGGGCTCTTCGCTGAGAGAGGAGTTATTATCTGGTGACTTCGGTCCATCAAACTAACAATCCCTTGACAATTTAGATTTCGTGGCTTCAAGAGGTTAATGTGAACTCTTTTGTGTGTGCGCCAGGTAATTAACACAGACAGAAAAAGTGAACACCCAAGCTAGCAGACAGCACAGGTGAAGGTCGCGTGGACAAAAAGGTGTTTGCGACAAGAGCGAGTCAGCAGAATTGGACATTATCGCTGTCGGTGATAACGACAGGATTGAAAATTCAAAGATATTGACAGGTGTGTGTGTGCGAAGGCAAGCGCACTGTGTGGTCGCACGGCGACAGGTCAAGAGTTCGGCCGCACGAAAAGGAAGGAGGGTGGGGCGAATTGACCAAGAATAGTGGGGAAATTTTGTTTTTCCCGTAACATATTCACGTCTGGTGTGTGGGGACGATGAAATTAAGAAGGATAAAAACAGCCGAATCAAGGCCGGGTTGAGAGAGGGTCAGCGCTGTTTACGAGGACAGTGCACGGTACAGGTAAAGTACTGAGAACATTGAACTCCCGGGAAGGGGAGAGTTAATGGATGTGTAGAGTACACAGAGAAAATTGACATTTGCTGATTCACAGGAAGGGTGACAAACGGGGGTAGTGCGGTACCCCTACCACAGCCGTATTGGGGCAGGACAGGTGTCTTTGTGGATAACGGGAAAAGTTTCCGGTCAGTTTACAGTGTGTATTATTGTGACAAAGAGTACTGACGTTGACCTGCGGGTCAAGGCTGGGGACAGTTGAAAGTTACTGAGATTTTCCATAGTGGAACTGGATAAACAAGTTGTTTTGATATAAACCAGACTTTATTTTCGGCTTTGTGAATCCTGGTGTGATAATTACTTTATAATCAGCAAACATTTTGACAACGAAGGATGACGTGGCAGCTCGCGCACATAGTTGCATACAGTTGCCAAAAAGAACTGACTGTACAGAGTTAAAGCGTTGGACATTCGCTGCCATTTTTTGGGTTGAACTTTGTCTTTAAACGTGAATCTATCACATAATTAATACATCTACGGACCATCTCCGCAACCGACCATTTTGGATACTCACTATCATCTTCAACTTTTTTTCGACGGTTGGAACTTGTGATCAACACGTGAATTCAGTAACCACTCAACAAAACAATAAGTCGCTTTGGAAACTAGCGTCGTAGACATCTTCAGCAGATATAGAAAAATTATTAAAAACGAACTTGTTGCGACGGATCCATAGGAACATATTTGTCGGCCAACCAGTTGGACATTTTGTTTGCTGATCATCGTCTTATAAATATTGTTTTCGGTTGTTACGATATTACTTGGATGTGGTCCAGTATTTGTCAGGAGTAGGAGATATTTGTGTGTTTTACGAAGGTCGGGAGACAGGGCAAAAATTTAGTTTTCTTAGGTGCACCATATCTACCGCAGAAGAATGTCTCGGTGTGTCAACCACGCATAGAAAGAACAGATGGTTCAATCAAAAATGTGAAGAAGCAGTCACTAAGAAGAAGAATGCCAGACATGTATGGTTAAATGACATCAATAACATCCAAAAGGAAGAGCATTATAGAAATGAATGTAAAGAGGCTACAAAATAGTCAGACAGCAGAAGCGAGAATATATGAGTAATATAATCAAAGATATGGAAACTAATCACCAGAAAAATGAATCCAGAAAGTTTTTTAAAGTACTGAAGTCAATGAAACGAGGGCACCAACAAAACACATATGGTTTAAAAGACAAAAATGGGAATATGATAAATACCAATGAAGAAATGTGCAACACATGGAAAGAATATTTTATTGAATTACTAAATTGTGAAGCTCCAAGTAACATTTTCCCACAGGAAGAGGTTCTAACATGCGAACCACAAATTGAAGAACCTACATTTGAAGAAATCCTATATGTAATCACACGACTTAAAAACAATAAGGCAACTGGGACTGATGGAATTGCTGCTGAATTTATAAAGGCAGGTGGCCATGCATTACATCTAAAGCTATACGAACTAATAATAAAAATCTGGAGGACAGAAGAATTACCCCATGACTGGAAAGAGTCATTATTGATACCTATCTTTAAGAAAGGAGACAAGTTCCAATGTGGAAATTATAGAGGAATATCACTACTGTCCACAAGCTATAAGATACTATCCGCAGTATTACTAAATAGACTAAAACCATATTCAGAAGACATATTAGGTGACTACCAGGCGGGTTTTAGACAAAACAGATCAACAATAGATCAGATATTTATCTTACGACAAATAGCCGAGAAACATTGGGAATATAAAAGAGATCTCCATAACATTTTTGTGGATTTTAAAAAGGCTTATGATAGTGTCCATAGGAATAGTCTATGGAATGTTATGCAGGAATTTGGAATACCAAGGAAGTTAATTAACATGACCAAACTATGCATGGAAGATACTTATAATATAGTAACATATAAAGGCAGGAAATCAGACCCCTTCCAAATAACATCTGGCTTGAAACAGGGTGATGCACTATCGCCGCTACTCTTCAATCTGGCTCTAGAGAAAGTTGTAAGGAAGGTAAAGGAGGAATGTGATATTGGAGGAACATCCAAGCTGCTTGGTTATGCAGATGATATAGATATTATAGGGCAAAGTGAACAAAAGACATTAGAAATATTGACTCACTTAAAGGAAAAAGCCCAACAGATGGGGCTGGTTATCAACCAAGATAAGACAGAATATATGGTAATTTCAAGAGACGGAATGGCTAAAAACTCTGGCCACATACAAATAGATAATATGACCATTAAAAGAACGGAAACATACAAATACCTGGGTACAATCTTCAACTGCTCCAACATCATAAGGGAAGAAATACAAACTAGAATCAACTCTGGAAATAAGATATACTATGCACTACAACATCTACTAAAATCAAAGGTGCTATCTCGTAACACCAAAATCACAATATACAAAACACTGATCAGACCAGTTGTGCTGTATGGCTCTGAAACCTGGAGTACAACGAAAGGAGACGAAGCCTTGTTACAAACCTTTGAGAAAAAAATTTTAAGACGCATCTTTGGACCCATTAGGGATACACAAAGTGGAGAGTGGAAAAGAAGAAGTAACAAAGACATTTATGATTTGTTTAAGTCCCCGCTAATCACTGGTATCATGAAGGCTAATAGACTACAATGGCTGGGGCATATAGAAAGAATGGAAGATAATAGGGAAACAAAATTCGCTTACACTCAGGAAATAAATGACCGTAGACCCCGAGGTAGACCAAGAAGGCGGTGGAGAGATAATATACATACAGACCTACAAGCACTTGGAATCAACGACTGGCAAGAGAAGGTCCACCAGAGAGACGAATGGAGACAGATTGTATTTGCAGCAAAGAACCTCAATGGCTCGGAATGCTGAAGAAGAAGAAGAAGGTGCACCATATATTTTCTGGGAATTAAATGGAAAGGTCGGTTTGTTTGCTTCTGCGGTGGCGCAGTGTCGGTCCTGGATAATATACCGTGCCTTTTGGTGTCTAACGTGAGATATGTGTATATTTTAAGGATATGTTTTTTTTCTTTCTTTCTTTTCGTTATATTTACATATGATATTTGTTGTGTTCGGATATATGTTATTATTGTGATCTTTCGTCATTTCTACTGTCTAGTGGTCGGTGTCAGTTTACATATTATTACGCGCACTGTGGGTGTCCCTTCACAAGCTTGTGAATGTTACTGTGGTTTATTTCTTTGTGATCACCGTCTCCGTGTACTTGGCTTGTGAGTTTAACGTTTTATAGACAACACTTACTGTTATCATCGTTCGTTTTGTATATATATATCTATATATATATATATATATATATATATATATATATATATATATATATATAATATATATATATATATATATATATATATATATATATATATATATATGTTTAAATATATTTCCAGAGCTTTTTACAACTATTTGTTATAGATATATGCGAGGGAGTATAGGTGATATTCCCCCATCACTACCTAGCGCGTGAAGAGTGACTGTGTGAGTTCAGGGTGACATTATTAGCACTACGAATTTGCGTACACAGGGAGTGGAGGTGTACTTAAGGAAGGCACACAAAGACTAGCAACAGAGCCTTTATATTGATAGTAGGCTGACAGATAGCAACGTGTCCACAAGTACAAGATGCCTACTTTAATGGAATATATTGAAGCAGGTGAAAGGTTAGGCCTGAAGAGTAAAGAGTTACAGGAGTATGCCGAAGCAAAAGAACAAAAACAGATTGAAAGAGACCAGAGACAAGCCGAAAGAGAACAGAGACAGGCAGAACTCGAGGCCAAACGCCTACAGGAAGAAAAGTTAGCTGCGAGAGAACAAAGACAGGCCGAAATGGAAAACAAGCGTCTACAGGAAGTAAAGTTAGCCGAAATCGAAAACAAGCGTATACAGGAAGAGAGAGAGAGAGAGAGACACACACACAAATGGAACTTAAAAAGTTAAAACAAACAAATGCGGTGGAAATCGAGAAAGAGAAGATTAAGATGGAAGCGGAAATTGAACTATCTTCGAAAGGTCAAAGTGAGGAAAGCAGAAGACCCTTGCAGTCGTCACAGAGATTAAAACTGCCATATTTTACAGACTGGGACCATCTTGAATCTTATTTGGGAAGATTCGAAGCATCAGCGAAAGTGTTAGGTATTCCAGAGGGAGAGTATGCGATGCGACTTGGCGAGTTTCTTACGGGTAAGGCCCTAGATACAATGTTTAATTTACCTGTGGAAGAAAGTAACAACTACACTATTTTGCGTCAACGTCTGCTTACGAAGTTCAAACTAACTAAGCATGGATGCAGAACAAAGTTTAGACAGTTAGGGCCAGAGATAAATCAAGATTTCACAGATGTTGTTAACACAGTAAAGAATAAATTTAACAAATGGATGGAGCTTGTAGAAGTAGGAAAAGATTTTAATAAAGTAGTGTATTTAGTGTTAAGAGACAACGTTTTATCTGCATGCAATACGAACTTAGTAGCTTTCTTTGAGGAACGTAAGCCAAAGGACAGACACAATGTCACAGTTAGGGCAAAACTACATGACTGCACATCCAAACAGTTCTATTGGTAGACTAATGAGTGAGGACATAGTCTGTGCATCGTACACTAAACAGGACCAGAATCCAGTTATTAGACCATGGGCGAAAAGTGTGGATTCAACACATAGATATAAACAACAAGAACCTCAAGAGAATGCTTTTCGAGAAAACAATGTTGGTAGAGGAGGACGTTACCCATACAAAAGGGGGAATTTCAAGAGACGTCCAAATAGTTATGCCGGATGTTGGAATTGTGAGAGCTGGAGACACAAGGCAGCACAGTGTGACGTGCAACCAGAAAGTGGGCCAACAAATAATAGGAAGAAGGACATTATTTGTTTCAAATGTGGTGGGACAGGGCATGTTAGCTATGACTGTACGAGGGGAAAACAGAGCACTCTAATGCAGCGCAAATAATTGAGACGTTTAACAACGAGAATTGTAGTGGGTGCAAACCTCTTTTTGAAAAAGACGGTCAGCCAGTCTTAATATGTGGTCACACAGTGAAAGCAGGATCAGCAGTGCATGAAGGAGGAAGTCTAAAGCTGCATCAGGGATTCGTCAATGATAGACCAGCGTTAACAATTAGGGATTCCGGATGTACGTCTATCGGAGTGAAGAAAAGCTTAATACATCCCTCGGATTACACAGGGAAAAAGATTAGATGCATAACATTCAACGGGACAGTAGAATTCTACCCATTAGCCGTAATAACAGTGAAAACATCATATATCACTTGAAGGGTGACAGCGTGTGTGTTGGATTCACCAGTGGCAGATCAGATCATAGGAAATGTTATAGGAGTTAAAGATTGAACAGAAGTAGAAGTAGTTTATTGGGACCAAAAACATAGTGTAAGCAGTAACGAGGTAGGTACCAAAAGAAAACCGAAATTAGAGAGTATAGCTGAAGTAGAAGAGCACTTGCAGTAGACATAGAGAGTGAGAAAAAGGGTAGTACAGCTGAGCAGAGGAGAATGGATCTCAAGCATAGCTTTAGTGACTCCAGAGACAAGATACTACTCTGGACAAATGTGTCCAAGGGTGTAGTAGAGTAGAAAATAGGCAGCCAAAGAAGGGTAGATGGTGCTTCGAGAGGAAGAATAATGTTCTCACTCGCAGGTTTTCAGATGGCGGAACTGCATGTGGGCAAGTAGGATTACCGTTAACACATAGAGACCGATATACTAGAACAGCTCAGGATAGGGCATGTGCAGGGCACATAGGAGTAAGACGGAAGCAGCATAGAGCAGGGTGCCAGGTATATAGGCCAGGATTTAATAAAGAGGTCAGACTAAACAGAGACTCCAGTGTAACGATACAATATGCAGATTGCAAAGTTAAGGCAGTTCAAAAGAGTGTTAACGACATCACTGAAGCAGTATTAGCAAACAGATGTTTTAAAGATATAGGAAACATGAGGCATGGGGACAGGGGGGTAGACACAGCATCGACAGAAATAGGTGGAGGTTTGAGGCAAGAAAAGAACCACCTGATACAGGGTCGGTACACAAATAGGTTGTGTCTTTTTGAGGATGTTAATAGACCTGCAGATACACAGATATGATGTTTCCTATGATATATTATTATTATGTGATGTATGAGTTCATGCATTGATACACTAGATGTAAAGTGTTAGTATTGATGTGTAAGGAATATGGGAGTGTACTATGAGCATTTGATGTATTATTTAGTGGGGTAGCTAAAATAAGATGGAGTCATACCTAGGGCTACCCAGGCAATATGTCTGGGTCACATATTTGATAAGTATTAGTCTACAAACATTTGAAAACGATGTTTTCTTTTAAGGGGGGGGGGGATAATGATATATGCCTGGTCATTGACAGTAAGGCGAGTGACCTGGCTACGAGAAAAACAATCATCCCTGAGAAATAATGGTAAGGGTGGGTACAGACACCCCCCCCCCCTAAGGGTGGATGGGGCGAAAGACAGTTGAGTGTTGTGTGAAGTCAGGAGACTGGAAAGCGAGGGAGAGAAGAGACCGACTGGAGGTCAGGTCGTTTAAGACAGTGGATGTTTTGACTCCGAAAGGGGCGGGAGTTGAAGGATAGAAGCGGAGGTAGGACGGATAGAGCTCCGTCCTGGATTGTGTTGTTCTCCGAGTTTGAATGCAGGCCTAAAACGCAGAGTGGGGTGGATAGTTAGTGTAGGCCTATACCCATTGTGTGGGTTGTCGTGTGTGAGGTCCAGCTGGGGCTAGTAGATGGATACCTGTCGTGTACATTCGATAGTAAGGAGGGCTTGAGAAGGCAGTGATGTGTGCGGATTAAGTGTGAGGAGGATATACTTATTCGGTGGATTTACATTGTGTTTTCTGGATGTATAAACATGTTCCGTTTGTCCGTGATCTTTCTGGATTAAAAGTAGATAGGTAAATTGACACACCAGGAGTATAGTTACCTAGACAACGACCAATATCACGAATTTATCATCGTAAGAACCTCGTGAGATATATGTATATATATATATATATATATATATATATATATATATATATATATATATATATATATATATATATATATATATATATATATATTGACATAAGCCTGGGTCACTGACATTGAGGTGAGTGACCGGGCAGGAGGAAGAATGGAGATGAGAGTGGGAGACAGTAAAGTGACTGACCTGGCTACGAGGAAAACAATCAACCCTCAGAAATAATGGGGCGGATATGAGTGGAAATCCCCAGAAGGGGATGGGTCGAAAGAGAGTTGTGTGAAGTCAAGGGACTTCAGGACAGTTGATGTGTAGATGCGGAACTGATCGGTAGGCGGAGTGAGAGAAGAGACCGACTGCGGGTCAGGTCGTTTAAGAGAGAGCTCCGAGTTGTGTTGTTCTTCTAGTTGTGAAGACAGGCCTGAACCCAGAGTGGGTTCTGTATTGAGTGTAGGCCTAAACCCAGAGTGGGTTCTATAGTTGAGCAGTGGCTCCAACCCAATGTGTGGGTTGTATTGTGGGAGACCCAGCCGTGGATAGTAGCTGGATTACCTGTCTTGTGGATTGAGATTAGAAGCCGGCCGTGAGAAGGCATTGATGTGTGCTGGTTAAATTGTGAGGAGGATATTTATATTCTATGGATTACGTTATGTTTCTGGATGTATAAACCTGTTCCGTTTGTCCGTCTTATTTCTGTAATAAAGGATTATGTGCGCCAACGGTATCTTGTTTAATGCCTGGTGAATATGCACTGCGGGGGTGAGTTGGATTAAGAGTCAGTTAGATATCTCAAGTGACACACCATGAACATCGTTACCTAGACAACGACCATCACACAAAAACTTATCATCAATATCATGAACAGTATCATCGTAAGAACTTCGTGATATTATCATCAAGAAAACGTGTGACAATCTGAGGGCTACGTCCGATTAAGAACATTATAGACAGTGTTGTCATTCTGAGATGTTTGTGGGCTCTTCGCGGAGAGAGGGTGGACAGCGGAGTGTGTCCACCGTATAAACACTGAGTTTTTCTCCGTGCGGGAACTGGCTACAGCAGTTCACGTCAAGCCCACTACAGGTGAATTGGAACCAACCATATCGCTGAAGCGAGAGGGGGTGATAAAGACACGCCATACAGACTAACCGGGAGAGTCCATTACGGTGACAGGTAAATTTGATACCAGGCAGGAGGGCTGAAACTAGCAGACGCGGCAATGAAAGACGAGTGTTGAATCCAGAGTGGCGAGGGCAGCGTGTGTGTGTGTAGGACGTCGCTGTCGGTGATAATGACAGGATTGGGAACCAAAGATAATTGACAGGTGTGTGTGTGCTGGAGGCAAGCGCACTGTGTTGTTGCAAGTTGACTGGTCAAGATTATTCGACGCAGTAAATAGGACGGGTGGGTACACCAGCGTCCAGGTACTGGGGAAGTACATGTTTGGAAAACAGAGAAAAATTAGGCAGTCGCTGATTTGACGGACAGTTGACTGAAGGGGATAGTAACGGTACCCCTACTGCAGCCGGGTGGGGCTGTCAAGTTTGTGTGAAAACTGTTTTACGGAGGAATTTTTCACTGAGAGTGATAAAGAGAAATTAGGTTGACTTTGGAAGGCAAGGCTGTTTAACAGTAAGCAGTTACTGAGAAAATTTCCACGGAGTCAAAAGAGCAGCCGTGCGGGGGCAGAAGTGGAAAGTGTTTGTGTATGACGGGAAAAGTGTCCGGTCAGTTTACAGTGTGTATTAGTGTGACAAAGAGTACTCAGGTACTGACTTGAGGTGTCCGGCAAGGTCAAGGCCGTGGACAGTGGAAAGTTACTGAGATGTTCCATAGTGGAACTGGATAAACAAGCTGTTTTTGTGTGAAACAAGACTTTATGTTCGGCTTTGTTAAAAGCCCTTTGTGTTCATTACCTTATAATCAGCAAACATTTGGTCAACGATTGATGACGTGGCATCTCCGCGAACATAGTTGCATACAGTTGCCAAAAAGAACTGACTGTACAGAGTGAAAGCGTTGAACATGTATTGCCATTATTTTGATCTTTTC
The DNA here is from genome assembly GCA_014155875.1 of Cepaea nemoralis. Classification (NCBI taxonomy): domain Eukaryota; kingdom Metazoa; phylum Mollusca; class Gastropoda; order Stylommatophora; family Helicidae; genus Cepaea; species Cepaea nemoralis. The sequence continues at coordinate 39,954 of JACEFZ010019803.1, forward strand.
TTTTGGTGAATCTATAACATATATGATACAGCAAAGCGCCATCTCCGCAACGAGAGTAACATATCGAAAGAACACTTTGGATATTTATTATTACTGTCAACGTTTCCGACAGTTGGAACTTTTGATCACCACGTGAATTCAGGAACCACTCAACAAAACAACAAGTCGCTTTGAAATCTAGCGTCGTAGACATTTCCAGGCGAGGGCGAATAACTATTAAAACGAACAAAAACTTTGGTGAATGAATAAAAAGAACTTTTGGCGACGGATTAATAGGCCCATATTTGTCGGCCAACCAGTTACACATTATTATTTTTTATTGTTTTGCTCCCATCTTCATATTTATTGTTGTCGGGTGTCACGCAATTATTTGTATGTGGTCCAGTGTTTGTCAAGAGTAGGGAATTTTTGGGGTGTTTCTCGAGAGTCGGGATACAGCACAATAATTTATTTGTCTTTCTGGTGCTTACGATATTTTTGTAAGAAAAACGTTAATGAGTTGACGTATAGTGCAGGGGTATTGAAATAGTCTTAACCAATATCTAGAGCCGAGTTGTCTGACGTCAGATCGGTGTATATTTTCAGTATATATTCCTTTTCTTTCTCTCTTTCTTTTCGTTATATTTACATATGATATTTGCTGTGTTCGGAGAGATGTTATTATCGTGCACTTTTGTCGTGTCTACTATCTAGTGGTATCTGAGTCAGTTTATATGTTACGCGCACTGTGGGTGTCCCTACACAAGCTTGTGGTTGTTACTGTGGTGTATTTCTGTGTGATCATCGTCACCGTGTACTCAGCTTGTGAAGTCTAGCGTTGGATAGTCATCACTTAGTGTTATCATCCATTTGTTTGTATATGTATTTATATGTATGTTTAACAATATTTCCAGGGACTTCATGAACTTGTGGTCATAGATATATATACGAGGGAGTATAGGTGATACTTCCCCCCTCACTACCTAGTGCTTATAGAGTGACTGGGTGAGTACAGAGTGATATTGTAGCACTACGGATTTACGTACACAGGGAGTGCGGGTGTACTTAGGGAAGTGACACAAAGACTAACAGTAGAGTCTGTACATTTATAGTTGGCTGATTCACAGCAACGTGTCCACAAGTACAAGATGCCTACTTTAATGGATTATATTGAAGCAGGTGAAAGAATAGGCCTGAAAGCTAAAGAGTTACAGGAGTATGCCGAAGCAAAAGAACAACAACAGACGGAAAGAGAGGAGAGGCATAATGAACGCGAGGCAAAACGTCTACAGGAAGTAAAGTTAGCTGAAATGGAAAACAAGCGTCTACAGGAAGAAAAGTTAGCTGAGAGAGAACAAAGACAGGCTGAAATGGAAGCCAAGCGTTTACAGGAAGAAAAGTTAGCTGAGAGAGAACAAAGAGAGGCTGAAATGGAAGCCAAGCGTCTACAGGAAGAGAGAGAGACACACATGAGAATGGAAATTGAGAAAGAGAAGATTAAGATGGAAGCGGAAATTGCTATTAAAAAGTTAGAATTTGAAATCGAAGGGTCAAAGTGAGGAAAGTAGAAAACCGTCGCAGTCGTCACAGAGATTAAAACTGCCATATTTTACGGACCGGGATTGCCTTGAATCCTATCTTGGGAGATTCGAATCGTCTGTGAAAACATTAGGCATTCCAGAGAAGGAGTATGCGATGAGACTTGGCAAATTTCTTACGGGCAAGGCACTAGACACCATGTTCAATTTATCTGTAGAAGAAAGGAACAACTACACTATCTTACGTCAACGTTTGCTGACTAAGTTCCAACTCACTGAGCATGGATATAGGACAAAGTTTAGACAGTTAGTGCCAGAGACAAATCAAGATTTCACAGACTTTGTTAACACAGTAAAGAACACATTTAACAAATGGATGGAGCTTGCAGAGGTAGGGAAAGATTTTAATAAATTAGTAGATCTAATGTTAAGAGACAAGGTGGTATCTGCATGCAATTCTAACTTAGTAGCTTTCTTTGAGGAGCGTAAGCCAAAGGACATAGACACAATGTCTCAGTTAGGGCAAAACTACATGACTGCACATCCTAACGTATCTATTGGGAAACTAATGAGTGAGGAAATAGTCTGTGCAGCGTACACTAAACAGGACCAGAATCCAGTCATCAGACCAAGGGCGAAAAGCGTGGATTCGGCACAGAAAGGTGAGCAGCAAGAACTTCAAGATAATGGTTTCCGAGGAAACAATGTTGGTAGAGTAGGACGGTACCCATATAGAAGAGGGAACTTCCAGAGACGTCCAAATTATGCCGGATGTTGGAATTGTGGGAGCTGGAGACAGAAGGCAGCAGAGTGTGATGCACAACCATCAGATGGACCAACGAACAACACTAAAAGGGAGATGACTTGTTTTAAATGTGGAAAGAAGGGGCATATCAGCCATCAATGTAGGATGAGAGAAACAGAGCACTCAAATGCAGCGCAAGTAATTGAGACGCTGAACAATGAAGATTGTAGTGGGTGCAAACCTCTTTTTGAAAAAGACAGTCAGCCAGTCCTAATATGTGGTCATACAGTAAAAGCAGGATCAGCAGTGCATGAAGGAGGAAGTCTGAAGCTGCATCAGGGATTTGTCAATGATAGACCAGCGTTAACAATTAGGGATTCCGGATGTACGTCTATCGGAGTGAGGAGAAGTTTAATAGATCCCTCGGATTATACAGGGAAAAAGATTAGATGCATAACATTCAACGGCACAGTAGAGTTCTACCCAGTAGCCATAATAACAGTAAAAACACCATATATCACTGGAAGAGTGACAGCGTGTGTTCTGGACTCACCAGTGGCTGATTTGATCATAGGAAATGTTATAGGAGTTAAAGATTGTACAGAAGAGGAAATAGTTTATTGGGACCGAAAATATAGTGTAAGCAGTAATGAGGTAGTTACCACAAGAGAACCTAAATTACACAGTATAGCTGAGGTAGAAGAGGCACTTGAAGTAGACACAGGAACTCAGGACAAGGATAGTACAGCTGAGCAGATGAGAATGGATCCCAAATATAGTGCTAGTGAATCCCAGAGACAAGATACTACTCTGAACAAATGTTCCCAAGGGTGTAGGAGAGTAGAACATAGGCAGTCAAAGAAAGGTAGATGGTGTTTCGAGAGGAAGAACAATGTTTTTACTCGCAGGTTTTCAGATAGTGGAACTGCACGTGGGCAAGGAGCAGTACCTTTAACACACAGAGACCGATATACTAGAACAGCTCAGGATAGTGCATGTGCAGGGCACATAGGCATAAGGCGTATGCAGCAGAAAGCAAGGTGCCAGATATATGGGCCAAGATTGAATAAAGAGTTCAGACTAAACAGAGACTCAAGTGTAACGATGCAATATGCAGATAGGAAAGTTGAGTCAGGTCAAAAGAGTGTTCGCGACATTACTGACCCAGGGCTAGGGATAGCAAACAGATGTTGTAATTGTAGAGGTACCATGAGTCATGGGTACAGGAAAGATAGACACAGCATCGACAGGAATCAGAGGTGGGTTAATGCAAGAACAGAGCCACCTGATATAGGGTCGGTACACAAATAGTATTGTGGGGTCGTGAAGTAGTAAGAGATCTGAGGGTACATAAGTAAAATGCTTTTCTATGATGTATTATTATTAGTATGTAATGTATTAGTTCATGCATTGATACACAAGATAGATGGTTGTATTTATGTGTGATGAATATAGGAGTGTAATATGAGCATTTGATGTAGTATTTAGGATGGTAGCTGAAGTGAGGTGGAGCCATACTTAGGGCTACCCAGGCTATATGTCTGGGTCACATGTTTAGTAAGTTTTAGTCTCCCAATGTTTGAAAACGAAGTTTTCTTTTAAGAGGGGGGTGATGACATAAGCCTGGGTCACTGACATTGAGGTGAGTGACCGGGCAGGAGGAAGAATGGAGATGAGAGTGGGAGACAGTAAAGTGACTGACCTGGCTACGAGGAAAACAATCAACCCTCAGAAATAATGGGGCGGATATGAGTGGAAATCCCCAGGGGGGGATGGGTCGAAAGAGAGTTGTGTGTTGTGTGAAGTCAAGGGACTTCAGGACAGTTGATATGTAGATGCGGAACTGATCGGTAGGCGGAGTGAGAGAAGAGACCGACTGCGGGTCAGGTCGTTTAAGAGAGAGCTCCGTGTTGTGTTGTTCTTCTAGTTGTGAAGACAGGCCTGAACCCAGAGTGGGTTCTGTATTGAGTGTAGGCCTAAACCCAGAGTGGGTTCTATAGTTGAGCAGTGGCTCCAACCCAATGTGTGGGTTGTATTGTGGGAGACCCAGCCGTGGATAGTAGCTGGATTACCTGTCTTGTGGATTGAGATTAGAAGCCGGCCGTGAGAAGGCATTGATGTGTGCTGGTTAAATTGTGAGGAGGATATTTATATTCTATGGATTACGTTATGTTTCTGGATGTATAAACCTGTTCCGTTTGTCCGTCTTATTTCTGTAATAAAGGATTATGTGCGCCAACGGTATCTTGTTTAATGCCTGGTGAATATGCACTGCGGGGGTGAGTTGGATTAAGAGTCAGTTAGATATCTCAAGTGACACACCATGAACATCGTTACCTAGACAACGACCATCACACAAAAACTTATCATCAATATCATGAACAGTATCATCGTAAGAACTTCGTGATATTATCATCAAGAAAACGTGTGACATATATATATATATATATATATATATATATATATATATATATATATATATATATATATATATATATATATATATATATATATATATATATATATATATATATATATATATATATATAACCGGTCTCTGTGGCTAAAGGGCTTGCGAACGCGGTTTGTGAGCCCGTATACCCGGGTTCGAAACAAGGCGGTGCTGGTTTTTTTAGAAAAAGGTATAGGGGCCGGTCGTTCAGAAAGCAATGGCAAACTACTGAACGTAACATTTGCCTAGTACATCAACAGCAGCTGAAAAAATGCTGGTGTTGACTGCAACGTCCCGTAAGGGGTACGCAACACAACAATATATATATATATATTCACAAGCAACTCATTGAGGTTATGGGCCAGATGGTATGACTGATAGTATGATTAGGAAATGGTTTCGAATGTTTAAAGAAGGGCGAACAAATATCCATGATGAAGATCGTAGCGGTCGGCCGAATGTGATGACAGACGATATGGTCGAGGAAGTGAACCAAACATATTCAGGAAAATCGTCGATTCCCAATTTCTACGTTGTTTGTCAAATTTTCGTAAGTTTCACGTTCACTGGTTTGCGACATTGTAATTTAAAGAGAAGGAACGGCTAAGAACTCTGGACATATATAAATAGTTAATATGACCATTAAAAGAACGGAAACATACAAATATCTGGGTACAATCTTCAACTGCTCCATCATCATAAGGGAAGAAATACAAGCTAGAATCAACTCTGGAAATAAGATATACTATGCACTACAACATCTGCTAAAATCAAATGCACTATCTCGTAACACCAAGATCACAGTATACAAACCACTGATCAGGCCAATTGTGCTGTATGGTTCTGAAACCTGGAGTACAACGAAATGAGACTAAGTCTTGTTACAAACCATTGAGGACAAAGTCTTAAGACGCATCTTTGGGCCCATTAGGGATACACAAAGTGGAGAGTGGAAAAGAAGAAGCAACAAAGACATTTATGATCTGTTTAAGTCCTCGTTAATCATGAAGGCTAATAGAATGCAATAGCTGGGGCATGTAGATAGAATGGAAGATAATAGGGAAACAAAACTTGCTTACACTCAGGAAATACATGACCTTTTACACCGGGGTAGACTAAGAAGACGGTAGAGAGATAATATACATACAGACCATACATACAGCACATGGAATCAGCGACTGCCAAGAGAGGTCAACCAGAGAGACGAATGGAGACGGCTTCTATCTGCAGCAAAGAACCTCATTGGCTCGGAATGCTGAAGAAGAAGAGGAAGAAGAAGAAGAAGAAGAAGAAGAAGAAGAAGAAGAAGAAGAAGAAGAAGAAGAAGAAGAAGAAGAAGAAGAAGAAGAAGAAGAAGAAGTTTCAGTATAGGTGATAGTTTATATCACCCAAATATATATATATATATATATATATATATACATATATATATATATATATATATATATATATATATATATATATATATATATATAAATATATATATATATATATATATATATATTTCAGTCAGGTCTTAGTCATGACTGAGCTATCGTATGACAGTAAACGGTACTACATGCTTTCTGTCAGCGCCGAATGCTGGGCGGCACTTACCAAACCCGACACCCCACATTGTGCCAACGGCTTCGGTCGGAAGAGCGCAATTGGGAGGGTACAAGCCTTATCCTGGTGCGAGGAAATGCAGCCCAAAGACAAAATAGTCATGGCAGGGCAGACCAGGCCCTAAGCCTTGGTCTGCAGCTGGTCTAGGATCGAAGCTCCGACAGGCGGACAGTTAGAGCATCGCTTTGTTGATCCGGCAGCTTCTGCAGATTGTCTTGTTCCAGATGTATAGGTGTTAACTTTCCTCTGGAGTGAACTAGGCAGGCCGAGAGAGGGATCATGCTGCATGGGCAACACATGGTTTCTTTATTTTAGCCCAGGCTTTGTGCTATGGAGAGCCAATAACTCCATCCCTGGTCTTAACCGGTCTCGCAATCAAAGCGAGAGGCAACTGTTACGGGTTATTAGTCCTTGTCAGTTGGCGTAGACATGGGCGCCACGCGTTGCCTCTGACGGTGGGAGACAACTACAGGTGTCACTGATCAGCTACCGCCCGCCTCAAGCTGGTCAATTGAGTGCTGATCCGCCACAGCCTGCCTGCTTCAATGGGTGCTTGGAACTAGGACAAAATCTGAATCGCAGGCTGTAAAACCAATGCACCAGGTAAAAATAAAAAGAATAATAAAAACCGCAAGTTACATCTTGCAACCTGGAATGTAAGAACCATGTGTCCAGGATTTTCCACTGACTTGACACATATTGACGATGTGAGAAAAACGGCTGTGATTGATGCTGAACTCAATCGTCTTAACATTGATATTGCTGGCCTGCAGGAAACTCCCCTCGCTCAGGAAGGGTCACTCACTGAAAACAATTACACCATTTTTTTGGAAGAGTAGAGGGCAGGCAGAAAAAAGGTGACATGGTGTGGGCTTTGCAGTAAAGAATTCGCTACTGGGAATGATTGATATCCCAGCTGCAGGTAATGAAACATTATTATACCTGCTCTTCGCAACCTCTTGTGGATTTGCCACCATTATCACTGCATATGCACCGACACTCGCTTCCTCTGATGATGTGAAGGATACGTTCTATGAGCAGCTAGACTCCGTAATCAAAGCTGTTCCAAAATCCGACTACATTTATATGCTCGGTGATTTCAATGCTCGTGTGGGCAAGGTCTCGAGTTTATGGCCAGTGTGCCTTGGAAAATACAACAACAGTCGCATGAATGATAATGGGCAAAGGCTGCTGGAGCATTTCACTAGAAATGACCTATGTATTACAAACTCCTTTTTTAAAACAAAAGAGCTGCATAAGGTTAAATGGAAACATCCAAGATCCGGCCATTGGCATCAGCTGGACTTCATTATAACACGGAAACAACATCTTAACCATACACCATTAACTCGAAGTTACCAGAATGCTGACTGTGATACAGATCATTCTTTGGTTGTTGCAAGGGTTAGACTGAGACCAAAGAGAATCTACACAGTTAAACACAAATCTAGCCCCAGGATTAATATTATTAGCACTCACGATCCTGAAAAGTGCTTTTAATTTCAACAACTTGAAGACGCTGTCACTGATACATCAGAAAATTGTATAGTAAATGATAAATGGAGTAAACTTAAGGAATCTATTTATAAACAGCGGTAGGGGTTTACGGCACTGTGGATCATAAGAGGCAGGACTGGTTTGCGGCAAACAGCCACATGCTGCAGCCCTTGATTGATAAAAAGAAGATAGCTCTCTTACGAAACAAGGAAAGAACAACGCGTAACACTCTGTGTGAGCTGAAGCAAGCCAGAAAGGATGTGCAAAAGGCTGCCAGGCAGTGTGCAAATGACTATTGGTTCCAGTTATATGAGTTCATTCAAATCGCAAGTGATAAGGGAAACATCAGAAGCATGTATGAAGGGATAAAGAAAGCCTGTGGTCCAATGATCAAAAGAAGTGCACCGCTGAAAACCTTGACTGGAGAATTCATCACTGAAAAGAAACAGCAGATGGATAGATGGGTCGAGCACTATTTAGAGCTTTACACAAGTGAGACCAAGCTAGCGGATGATGCCCTCAACGTCATAGAGGCCCTGCCAACTCTTGACCACCTGGACACACTTCCCACCATAACAGAAGTTAAGTGTGCTATAAATGAACTTGCGTCTGGAAAGGCTCCAGGTAAGGATGGGATTCCAACAGAGGTAATCAGGAGTGGGCAAGAAACACTCACTCTACAGATCCACCAGCTAATCGAGATATGATGGCGAGAAGGACAAGTCCCACAGGATTTCAAAGATTCAAACATCATAACTCTGTACAAGAATAAGGGCGATCGGAGCAACTGTAACAACTATAGGTGTATCTCACTTCTGTGTATTGTTGGGAAAGTATTTGCCAGAATTGTTCTGCGCAGACTTCAAGTCCTGGGAGATCAAGTCTACCCCTAATCACAGTTCGGCTTCCGTCAGAACCGGTCTACCATTGATATATCCCCATTGAGACAGATGCAAGAATGATTGATTGATAGATTGATTTAGGAACCAACATCACAGCATTCGGGACATTCCCATAAACGCTCCGTCCCCATCCTCAGCAACCAGCGAAGAGTTCCAACACTAATAGTTCCCGTAGCAATCTGATTATATGTTCGTCTCGCCTTTCATCTGAGCGTCGAGCGTCGGCCAGATCCCCTCGTCACTCCTCGCTGCCTCATTCTAACCAGACCATGGTGATCCATTTGCTCCTCCGAGGTGTACTCGTGCTCCCACAAGGCCGCAACCACATCTGCCTTGTCATGTATCAATACTCCACCAAGGTTTGCCGAGCCAGCCAATCTGTCCGCCTGTTCATTCCCCAGCACACCGGCATGCCCAGGAGAAAAGATCCAGGTGATGCTTGCTACCCGTGACCTCCGAAGCGAAGCAAGCCACTCTGCACGAAGCTTGCCTGTTCTCACCCTTCTCAGCATGCTTTCTGAGTCAGTTACAATCACAATGTGTGTATGTATTGTGTTTTCTATCCAGCGGAAAGCTGCACTGACCGCCTCCACCTCCATTCTTAAGCTAGATGTAGTGTCATCATACGCCAGGCTCTCCTGCACCAAACGCCGACCATTAGTTTTTGCAAAGAACCCCCAGGCACTTCTCCTACCTCTCAACACCGACCCATCCGTGTAGATAATCACATCACCCGGGTGAGAATTTTCCTGAATTAGTTGCTGAATTTCCACTTCCGTGGCCCCTGCTGGCCACTCCCTGCACTCCCTGCTCAATGTGATTATAACTCTGCACAAGTCTGACTGCACGGCTGGCACTCTGACCAACTCCTCTCCTCGCCTGATGTTCTCCAAGGGGCACACCTGTCTGATCGTATCCTCCGCCTGAGCCATCCATTATTTCGCTCTTATCAGTCGCTGACCTTTAACTACGTCCAGCGCCTCATGCAACGGGTGATCTGTGTCTGCAGCTACTCTGAGGTATGCCTTCGCTTGCATAACTTTGTGCCTACCAGCAACAGTAGGCAGACCAAGGATGCAAGAAAAATGCCGGGAACAAAATCATACACTGTTTATTGCCTTCATCGACCTCACAAAGGCATTCGATTTGGTCAGTCGTGAGGGTCTGTTCAAAGCACTAAAGAAGATTGGCTGCCCACCAACTCTTCTGTCCATTGTGGAATCTTTCCACACAGGCATGAAGGGTATAATCAAGTTTGATGGCTCAACTTCAGAAGAGTTTGAAATCAAGAGCGGAGTTAAGCAAGGTTGTGTACTAATCCCCCACCCTCTTTGGGATATACTTTTCACTTCTACTGAAATATGCCTTTCGTGATGAGGATGGTGGCATATACATTCACTCACGCTCAGATGGTGGCCTTTATAATGCTCAGAGATTGAAGGCCAAGACCAAAATTAGCAGGGTACTAATCAGAGAGTTGCTTTTTTTGCGGATGATGCTGCGATTACGACCCACTCTGAGGAATAATTACAACATCTACTATCTGCATTCTCCACTGCTTGTTCTGAATTTGGTTTAACAATTAGCAAAAAGAAGACACAGATTATGTCACAAGGTGTACATGGGGTACCATCAATCTTTATTGACGACGCTGAACTAGAGATGGTAGACCATTGTACATATCTAGGATCAGTAGTAAATAGCAAATTATCCCTAGATCAGGAAATCAACATCCGGATTGGTAAGGCAGCAACAACAATGAACAGGTTAAGAAAAAGAGTCTGGGAGAACAGGAAGCTTACTGCAAAAACAAGTCCTTGTCTATCAAGCCTGTGTCCTTAGTACGCTTCTTTATGGCAGTGAAACCTGGACAACTTACTCACACCAAGAGAAACATTTAAACAGATTTCATATGCGGTGTCTGCGAAGAATTATTGGTATTAAGTGGTTATACAAAATCTCAAATACTGAAGTATTGGAAAGATCAGGTTGTGTGACAGTTTATTCCATGCTCAGTCTTCGTAAACTTAGATGGATAGGACATCATAGGAGGATGGATGATGGTAGAATACCAAAGGACATCTGTTTTGGTGAATTACAGATGGGTAAGAGATCTCAGGGTCGGCCTCTACTACGATACAAAGATGTGTGTAAGCGGGACATGATTGATACAGGCATTGATAATGCAAATTGGGAGCAATTTGCCGCTGAACGTGTTGCATGGAGGGCAAACATCAGAAATGGAATAAAGACAAAGGAGAAAATTATTGCAGATAAGTCACACACCGAGCGTTTGAGACGTAAGATGGTGCATGATGGTGCAAATGACCACGTGTTCACATGCACCCAGTGTGAACGGACATTTACAGCGCAAATTGGCCTTATCAGTCACATTCGCTACCGCCATAGGTAGAAGTTATTATGCCGTTTTAAAGCACAAATTATCCTCTGTCAAGACGGCAAGATGCAAATGTAAAAAAAAAAAAAAAACAGTTAGTTAGTTAGTTAGTTAGTTAGTTAGTTAGTTAGTTAGAAAATTAGTTAGTTATTTAGTTAGTTAGTTAGTTAATTGGTTAGTTAGTTAGTTAGTTAGTTAGTTATTTAGTTAGTTAGTTAGTTAGTTGTTAGTTGGTCGGTTGGTCGGTCGATCTGTCGGTCGGTCGGTCGGTCGGTCGGTCGGTCGGTCGGTCGTTTGGGCGGTCGGTCGGTCGGTCGGTCGGTCGGTCAGTTAGTTAGTTAGTTAGTTAGTTGTTAGTTAGTTAGTTAGTTAGTTAGTTGTTAGTTAGTTAGTTAGTTTGTTAGTTAGTTAGTTAATTAGTTAGTTAGTTAGTTAGTTAGCTTACTAGCATTTTAGTCAGTCAGTCAGTCAGTCAGTCAGTCAGTCAGTCAATCAGTCAGTCAGTCAGTCAGTCAGTCAGTCAGCCAAACTTGTGCAATCCGTAGTGTCGCAACTCAGTTTCCGACAACCGGTTTTCTGGATTTTTCTTCAAGGGTGAGCAATCGCTATGGGCTGGGTTGGGTAATATACTGGTTCTTTCCCCTCGACTAGTAAATTTTCACCAGGCTGCCCGATGTCTCAAAGGACATTTCACCAGGCAGAAAAATATCCCGAGGCGAACCGAGTGGTATCGTAACAGGCTGTCCAATTAATGTTTATCATTTTTTTATAAACCACATCTCCAAGGCTTATATGCACATTTTTACCTGTTTACAAATTGTCCAGAATTCGCAGCCTTATGTTAAAATTAGTTCTATGTAACTTTCAAAAACTCTTTTCCAACTTTCAAGGACGTATTGCACAAAATGTTCTTTATTTGAAAGAATACAGTTTTTGCTTGACCTATTCTTTTCTTTATCTATGTGATGCATCTTCCTTCTGATGTTATCCATGTGCCCAGATATTTGAATGTTGTACTTTCATAGAGTCCTAGAGTTTAGAAGTATGTTATAGAGATAGCTGCCCCACAAACTAGCTCGCCTCGTATCGGTGACCACCACCCGTGTTGGTCAACAGCTAATTATTTAACATATTCATAGCCGACCTCTAGACACAATATCTAGAGGTCGCTCTACCATCCTCCACCCAGTGGTCTCGTCTAGTAATAGGACAGGTCCCTACCCCGCGAGTTAAGTGAATAAGAATTTTACCCTCTTTTGGCAAGGTCACATTTCCCTGAGAACATCTGAACGTCAAACATCTGTATGCTGCTCCAGGAGGGGTGAAGTCTTGCCCATCTTCATAGATAATGTTATTATAACAGCAGCCACCTGGTGAGTGTAATATTATGTGCATGTAATTGGCGAATGGATAAGAGCGCCTCATCTTTAACTTCCCATGGGCTGACCGTGAAATAGCGGGTTCATCCCTACACCTGTCAGTTGGACTAACATGGTGTCTTCTCGTCCTTGACAAAAGTAAATAACACTCAGCAGTACAAGTGGATTCGGCTGAGGGCGAGGGACCCTGGTAATAGGGAAAGCTGACTCACATTCAAACATAAATCCAGTGTTCCTACGCTCGAGTTCAAAGCAATAAACAAAAACAATTAGCACATGTATAAATGTGTTTCAGTCCACGTAGATCATATTCTGGGAATATTTTACCACAGCCGTTGAAGGGAAAGTAATAACAAGGGCGGTACAGCAGATGGAGTCACTGCAGTAAAAGAAACCAATGACCGGTGATCAGGCTCTGTGCTGTATTGGATATATGGTGCTAGTCTCATATGTTTACAGACCACTGGTCAGTCACTGAGTCACGTGTTCAACATCAACATCTCTCCCGGCGCCTGCTGATCCACTATTGTTATTGCTATTATTATGTTTAGTATAATGTCAGGTCTTAATCAGATATGTCTGAGCAACCGTATTCCAGTAGCCTGTACTACCTGCAGATATGTCTGAGCAACCGTATTCCAGTAGCCTGTACTACCTGCAGATATGTCTGAGCAACCGTATTCCAGTAGCCTGTACTACCTGCAGATATGTCTGAGCAACCGTATTCCAGTAGCCTGTACTACCTGCTTTCTGTCAGAGACGAATGTTGGGCGGCGCTCACCAAACCCGACACCCTACATTGTGCCAACAATTTCGGGGGGGGGGGGGGTGTCAATTATGAGGTTACACGCTGTATTCTGGTGCAAGAAATTGCAACCTAAGCTCTAAATTGCGTGGTAGGGCAGATTAAGCCCTAAGTCGTGAATGACAACTGGTCTAGGATCGAAGCTCCGACAGGCGGACAGTTAGAGCATTGTTTTGCTAATCCGGCAGCTTCTCCAGCTTGGCTAGTTCCATACACATTGGGGTTACCATTCCTCTGGAGTGAACTAGGCAGGCCGAGGGACGTATCATGCTGCAAGGGCAACACAAGGGCTCTAACATTCAGCCCAAGTTGTGTGCTATTTTCAAAGCACAATGTGACGACCGTCTGTCAAGGCGGCCAGGTGGCAGCAGTAGAATTATTATTATTATTATTATTATTATTATTATTATTATTATTATTATTATTATTATAGTTATTATAAGGCCATGTCAAGAACCTTTAATCTCTTCTCGAAGGGGTAGCGAAATCTGACCATCTGGTCGACAGGCAATCGACTAAACACAGCACTACCGCGGCATCCCGCCTACATAATAGATTGAAAAAGAAAACACACTAGCGCCTATTTGTGAGTGGATCAGTCTCTCTATAAAGTGTGTTGGTGATTTGTCTGTGAGTTAATGTATCCATACAGTTTGTCAGTGATCTGTCAATAGGTTAATGTCTCTGTACAGTGTGTTAGTGATTTTTTAGTGGGTTAATCTCTCCATACCGTATTTGTGATGATTTGTCTGTTAGTTAATGTGTCCATACGTTTTTTTCGAGATTTTCAGTGGATCAGTCTCGCCATCAGTCTGTTGTTCATGTGTTAGTTTATACGACTTCAATCAGTGTAACATATGTGTACGGCAGTTTTCTATTACTATCTATTGCACAGCTTGCAGGACTCAACATAGTCTGCAGTCACTGAGTGAGAAGGACTGTTGTGTTAACATTCTAAGCACTGTCTTCTGATCCATGTGGTGACGGCTTGGGTTGGCCCTAGTCTAAGCACTGTCCTTCTGATCCATGTGGTGACGGCTTGGGTTGGCCCTAGTCTAAGCACTGTCCTCTGATCCATGTGGTGACGGCTTGGGTTGGCCCTAGTCTAAGCACTGTCTTCTGATCCACGTGGTGACAGCTTGGGTTGGTCCTAGTCTAAGAACTGTCCTCTGATCCATGTGGTGACAGCTTGGGTTGGCCCTAGTCTAAGCACTGTCCTCTGATCCATGTGGTGACGGCTTGGGTTGGCCCTAGTCTAAGCACTGTCTTCTGATCCACGTGGTGACAGCTTGGGTTGGTCCTAGTCTAAGAACTGTCCTCTGATCCATGTGGTGACGGCTTGGGTTGGTCCTAGTCTAAGCACTATCCTCTGATCCATGTGGTGACGGCTTGGGTTGGTCCTAGTCTAAGCACTATCCTCTGATCCATGTGGTGACGGCTTGGGTTGGCCCTAGTCTAAGCACTGTCTTCCGATCCATGTGGTGACGGCTTGGGTTGGCCCTAGTCTAAGCACTGTCTTCTGATCCATGTGGTGACGGCTTGGGTTGGTCCTAGTCTAAGCACTATCCTCTGATCCATGTGGTGACGGCTTGGGTTGGTCCTAGTCTAAGCACTATCCTCTGATCCATGTGGTGACGGCTTGGGTTGGCCCTAGTCTAAGCACTGTCTTCCGATCCATGTGGTGACGGCTTGGGTTGGCCCTAGTCTAAGCACTGTCTTCTGATCCATGTGGTGACGGCTTGGGTTGGCCCTAGTCTAAGAACTGTCCTCTGATCCACGTGGTGACAGCTTGGGTTGGTCCTAGTCTAAGAACTGTCCTCTGATCCACGTGGTGACAGCTTGGGTTGGTCCTAGTCTAAGAACTGTCCTCTGATCCATGTGGTGACGGCTTGGGTTGGTCCTAGTCTAAGCACTATCCTCTGATCCATGTGGTGACGGTTTGGTTGGTTCTGGTGTAGGGACTGTTTCCGAAGTGTGGATTGTTGGTGATGTCTTTAGTTGTTTGTTGTCTTTAGTTTTAATATAAAGAGCAAATGCTGTGCCCCTGTTGTGTGTAGGAACATGCATTGTTGTTTGTGTTCTATGGGCATAATTCCATCTGCATGTCACAGATTTCTGTTCCCGACTGAGTTATATTCGTATGTCCTTCTAGTCTTCATGCCATTTACGCAAAGCTGATATCGTTTAAGTCGTTTCGTTTATTTTCCAATGGCAACGAAAGAACCATAAACGAGTTTTTATTCTCAAAGTGGGATTGAATTGGGCACTCTGGCCCGTTTTACATGTTGGCCTTCTTGTCTTTCTTTTGTCGTACACTATTACAATCGTTAACCTCTAAGTAGAATGTTGTGGCACCTCAGAGTTCTGTAATGTTTGTCTTTCTTTTTCTTGAAGTATTTATGTCTTCCTTTTTATTAACCCCACGCTAACGCAGGGAGCAAGTGGCGAATCGGGAAGAGACAGACAGAGAGAGAGAGAGAGAGAGAGAGAGAGAGAGAGAGAGAGAGAGAGAGAGAGAGAGAGAGAGAGAGAGAGAGAGAGAGACAAGCTGAGAGACAAGAGATAAGGAGATATATCGAGGCCTAGGCAACAAGTGCAACTGACATGCTTTATATAAAACCAGATCTTCTAACTGTTTAGCGTTCTATGTAATAGTAAGCTACGCGTATTTTATTGGCAATCAACAAATATGCGATAAGCACTAAACGTTCGCCATATAAAACATGACATAAACCTAGCTAGTTGGATGGTTGTTTGGTTAGTTGGTTGTTTTATGTGTTGGTTGATTGGTTGACTTATTGATAAGTAGGTTCACTGAAGGGTTCGTTAATTGGTTGATTAGCTGGTTGGGCGCTTCGTTCTTTCATTCCATCACCCAGCCTTTGGTCTATTCGTTCGTCTATTGATTCTTTCGCTGGTGTGAATTGTCAACAACTTAACTGACAGGCATCATCGGGTACTTCTCACACACCCATACAAGACAACTTGCAAGTCGTGTGGGAGGCAAAATGCATGGTCCATTTTATTGCCGTTGGCTCGCTTACAAGCGGTAAACAGTCGCTAATGCAATACACAATATACAGCCACAGAATTATCTAACACAAACTGCTAACCCTATGCTAACTCTATCTACTAGTGAACACAAAACTCCTAACGTTATTCTAAACGATGTGAACGCCCCAGGTCCAGTCTCCCGTCTGCCGAACATCTCTCCCGTGGTTACACACCACGCGGGGTGACCTTCTCCTTCGTGCGTGTTACCTCACATCGCACGCTGCTGGCAAAACGTGGCCTGTTGAGTGTCTACTCAACTGTGCTCTGGCTTCATGAGGTGTGGTGGTATCGTGATTAGAGTGCTAACTCTCTGCACACCGCCTGCGTGTATCATGAGGGAGTGGCTAACCTTCCACTATTCCCTCATCTCCCCTGCTCTTGCCTCGGGCACCGCATCTCCTCCTGGTCCCTCCAGGATTGACCGCTCTCCCTGGCGGAGGGGATGTGGTCGAGTCTTTGACATGAATGTTGTGGAAGTCTAATATCCAGCTGTTAGTTCATATGTGCCAGCTTCCTGGCCTAGAGGTTAGCGACTTTTCTCCGTAATCTCGTATACTCTCGTAAGTAACATGGCGACGGTGAGAATCAGCAGTGGCTTCGAATCGCAGTCGGTAATCTTACGGGGTATGTGAACCGGCCGCTCAGAAAGCAATGGCAAACTACTGAGCGTAATCTTGCCAAGAAATCAACAATCAGCTAAAAGATGCTGATATTGACAGCGATGTCCTGTAAAGGATATGCAAAACATTTAGTGCATATGTACCGGTGTTCATACGTAAGGGTCCAGACAAGGACGGTAACTCCCGAAGTGAAGGTGAGCCGACTGTTCTTCCGACCCGATACACACCTGGCAAAACAACATGGCTTGTGTTACAGGTTTTTTTATTCTCTTCTCCAAGCCCACAATCTGCGGGGTGTGCACACTCCACAATTGGCAGTGAGACCAGATGTAGTCAGTTCGTGATCTAGCACAACACACTCGGGCCGGCACGGATGTAGCTCAGTGTTGTATTTCACCAGAAGTGACTTATTTCATCGTCCACAGACTCTAGCCCAGTGTGGTCGTATTTACCCTGATTTTAGGTATTCATTGTCAACATAATCCAGCCCAGTGTGATTGTATATCAACAGATTTAGGGTATTGCATTGTCAACAGACTTCAGGCTAGTGTGGCCGTATTTCCCCAGATTTTATGTATTTCATTGTCATCAGACCCCAGCCCAGTGTGCAGAGACAAGAGCAGACATACACCTAACTTACGCGGTTTCATTAAAACAATATGGTAGTCGCTACTTTTCCCCTCAGTCTGCTCGCAGGAGTAAGTTCTACAGCCTATTTCTTCCACGTCTCCCTTGCCAAGACAGTTTTTAAATAACACGCATCCTGTAACAAGAGCACGGTTTCGAGTCATTTCTTTACAATAAAAAATAATAATTAAGACTACTATTATACTGATGCCTATCGTCTTTACAGTTTGTTACATTGCGATTCGAAGAGGCATAATAACTACATCCCATCGCGGTAGCGAATGAGATTGGGCAGACAGTTTGCCGCGTACTATGTTCGTCCACAATTGGTGCATGTGATCACATGAATATTTCCACATCACACACCATCTGACATCTCACAATGGCTGTAGATGAGCTCAGTGTAGAATGGAGGACACGTTATCGCTGTGTGGAAATGACGAACGCTTACCAATGCCCAAGATGGTAGTTAGAGATACATAATTTTGAAAATGCATGCATATATGGAAGTAAGTATGTCCAGCCCATTTCATGGCCCATTCATCACTGGTAAAAACCTGAAATTCAGCCTATCTCTGTGGCTGAAAGTAGTTTTCTGCATGCTACAGCGGCCACCCACCGGGCAACGACTATGACAGGCCGGCAAAACTAAGCGAGGGTCAAACCAATCGGTGAACTCTGGTATGCCAACCTAGAATGTAAAGACAGGATTCGACAGGCTGCACGGGGAGAAATCACTAATTATTCAACGGGCAAAATGGCGTTTACCTGCAAGGTGTTGTGTAAGGAAGTGAGCACGGTAAGACATGTTTCCCTTATCACTTGCGTTTTGAATGGACTCACATAACTTGATCCAATAGTCATTTGCACAGTGCCTGGCAGCCTTTTGCACATCCTTCTTAGACTGTTTCAGCTCACTGAGAGTGTAACGCGTTCTTCATTCCTTGTTTCTTAAGAGAGCTATCTTCTTTTTATCAATCAAAGGCTGCAGTGTCTGGCTGTTTGCCGCAAACCAGCCCTGCCTCTTATGATCAACAGCGTCGTAAACCCCTACCGCAGTTTTATAAAGAGTTTCCTTAATTTACCCAACTTTTCACTTGTTGTACAATTGTGTTATGTATCAGTGAATGCGTCTTCAAGTTGCTGTTGAAAATCAAAGCACTTTTTAGGATCGTGAGTGTTAATAATATTAATTCTGGAGCTAGATTTATGTTTAGCTGTGTAGATTCTCTTTGATTACAGTCTAACTCTTGCAGCAACCAAAGAATGATCCATATCGCCGCCAGCACTGTGGCAACTTCGAGTTAATGATGTATGATTCAGATGTTGTCTCTGTGTGATGATGAAGTCCAGTTAAAGCCAATGGCCGGATCTTGAATGTTCCATGTGATCTTATGCAGCTCTTTTTTTTTTTTTAAAGGAGTTTGTAATACATAGGTCAAATCTGGTGCAATGCTCCAGCAGCCTTTGCCCAATTTCATTCATGCGACCGATGTTGTATTTTCCAAGGCACACTGGCCATGAACTTGAGTCCTTGCCCACACAAGCATTGAAATCACCGAGCATATAAACGTAGTCGGATTTTGGAACTGCCCTTATCAAAGAGTGAAACTCATCACAGAACGAATCCTTCATATAATCAGGAAAGCGAGTGTCGGTGCATATGCAGTTGTAATGGTGGCAAAACCACAAGCGGTTGCCAAGCGCATCGATAATAGTCTTTCATTACTTTCAGCTGAGATATCAATCATTCCTACTAGCGAATTCTTCACTGCAAAGCCCACCCCATGTTGCTTTTCTTTTTCTGCCTGCCCTCTACCCTCCAAAAAAGGTGTAATTGTTTTCCGTGAGTGACCCTTCTCTAGCGAGACGAGCCTCCTACAGGCCAGCATTATCAATTTTAAGGCAATTGAGTTCAGCATCAATTACAACCTTTTTCCACACATCATCAATATTCGTCAAGTCGGTGGAATATCCGATGTTTGAGGTGTCTAATTTTCGTTTTAATAGTACCTGGTGCATTGGTTTTACAGCCTGAGTTTCAGATTTTGTCCTAGTCCCAAGCACCCATTGAAGCAGGCAGGCTTTGTCGGATCAGCACCCAATTAGCCGGGGGCTGCCCAGCTTGAGGCGGGCGGTAGCTGATCAGTGACACCTGTAGGCGTCTCCCATCGTCAGAGGCAACCCGTGGCGCTAAATGTCTACGCCAATTGACAAGGACTTATAACTCGTAAATGTTACCTCTTGATTTGAGTCCGAGACCAGTTCAGATCCGGGATGGAGTTATTGCATCTCCACAGCACAAAGCCTGGGCTAAAATATAGGGATAATGTGTTGCCCATGCAGCATGATTCATAACACCTATACATCTGGAACAAGACAAGCTACAGAAGCTGCCGGATTAGCAAAGCTATGCTCTAACTGTCCGTCTGTCGGAGCTTCGATCCTAGGCCAGCTGCCAACCAAGACCTCGTCTGCCCTGCCATGACATGTTGTCTTTAGGTTGTATTTTCTCTAACCAGGATAAGATTTGTACCCTCCCAATTGCGCTCTTTCGCCCGAAGCCGTTGGCACAATGAGAGGGGGGGGGGTGTCGGTTTTGATAAGCGCCGCCCAACATTCGGCGCTAACAGAAAGCAGGTAGCATCGTCTGCTGTTAAACGGTAGCTCAGTCATATCTGACAAATTGCAAGTGTGCTTGTATATCGACAACCACCTTTACCGAAGCATCCAAATCTATGTGTGCAAAATAACATATTCTAAATGGATTGGCGATATTACAGACGTTTTACGATTACACAAAATTGCATTATCCAGTGCCACACATCGGTGCTTATACGTCAACTATTTCCCACGATGCTTGGCGGCAAAAGTGGAAGATGAACAAAATGCTGATGCTGATGATGATGATGATGATGATGATGATGATGATGATGATGATGATGATGATGATGATGATGATGATGATGATGATGATGATGATGATGATGATGATGATGATGATGATGATGATGATGATGATTGCCAAGTCGCAGCATGACCCCATGACGCGGAAAACAGAAGACGCAGAACTCTCGATCAGAAACTCAGATATAACTAAGAGACTAGCGCATCACGTCAGTTTTGTTGATCAATAGTTACGGCAGTCAGATCATGGATTCCAACAGGGAAACAGCACATTGAAATTGTCTCGAACTTGGAAAAGAATATTGAAGAGCAGGGCGACATCATTATGGTCAATATAGATGGCAGAGGACAACGTATAAAGTAGGAAAGATATATGAGCCTGAAAGAATAGAACGAAGGCAACAGATCCAAACGAGACTAGATATCTTACGGCAAGGTCAAACCTATTTTGATAAAGAATGACCGAAGAATAGCGGCATGAATCCATTAGAAGGTCTAGTGTTTTTCAACGATCGATTACTCGTATGTCACCATCATGTATATTATGGATGCTTAAAGATCGTTGGAAAATTACACGAGAAATAATTTTATTTGCCGGTCTTCAGTTTTTTTTTTATTGCCGTTGAGTTTACCTGCTTCAAAGTTTCTTTCGCTACCGTGATCCCATCTGTGGGCACGTTGTATTTCCTGAGATGGCAGTCCGCCGTTTTAGTGCCACAAAATGATCAGTGGTTTATTTCACATATTTCTGCTCCGTTTCGGAATTTTAAGTTACAGTAAACTAAAAAGTAGTACAGCCGAAAGATCTCTACGCCATCTCGGAGCGGTCAATCGTTTTCTAATTTTGGATTCTTGTGAATTTTCAGTTTTAAGGTAGTGTTAATTTGTTTGTTTTGGTTTTTCACAATGGAAACGCCCACCAGTTTGCGTCCACGTAGTATGACTTGAGATCAAGCTAGATTATTGTTTATAATAATATGTGAATGTGAATATTTAGAAAGTAGTTTTAGTTGTGTCTAAAGTTTTAGCACGTGGTGATAAAGAAAAACCAGTGAATGTTCGTCAACAGCTGAGTGTTTGACAACGAAGCACGAATGGCTGAAGTTTACGTCTGTCATTATTGCTATGGGACTTGATCCAAGACCATGTATCAAAGACTACCGGTGTACAAGTGCACATTTATATACTCCTTGGTATGTGGCACTGCCACTACGTTTCCCAGTAATCAATTAGAAAATTATAATATATTTATCACACCATGTTTCATGTATGTCAACCTGAGGGTACCCAAAAAAAAAAAAAAATTTATCCTCTTGTTGACTCTGAAGAATATCCAGGAAGCATTTTACCCATTTGAAAATGTGTCCATTGATGATATGATTATTTGGTGGAAGGGCTAAACAAAGCTAAAAAAACCATGCATTGTTGTCTCTACCAAGTCTGTAGTTAGAATTGTTGAGAGCGGATTGCGAAAACCGCAAAGCAAGCTGAAGATGGTCTCCATGAAAATAAAACGGCGATGAATGGCTGCGACAGAATGGACCAAATGGTTGGATATTATAATATCCATGATAGGAAAACCATTACGTGGTGGAAGAATATCTACTACTAGATCTTTGAAATTGCACAGATCAATGCTCACATCCTACATTCCATATGGCAAACAGAGAAAGGAGGAAAAAAATTGTTACAGAAGGATTTCAAGTAAAGGAAAGTGCTCATCGCGAAGTAGCTCAGAGTATTCCTGAAAGTTTGACACTCTGCCTGCCGAAGAATTTCAGTCTGTTGCAGGAAATTATGCCGAAAGATTTACATGAGCCAAGCATTTAATAGAATTTGTCGGTGTCAATAGAGACTGTGTTTTTTGCAGCACTCGAACTAAACGACACTTTGCAGCACTCGAACTAAACGACACATATCATCTTTTGTTTGCTCCGGCTGTACTAATAGACCAGACTTGTGCGCCAAAGTTTGCGTTGCAGCCTATCACAAATAGACTGCCACATATAGTAAATAAAAACAAACAGACATGACAATTAAATGTAAATCTGCCAAGTGTTTTCCTAATTTTTGTCTGAAAAAAAAAATACATGATTCAGAATCTGCGGCGAAACTTCTTTTCGGATGGTTGATTGGAAGCAATGGTGTTTATAGTTTAGAATAGTGTTGTTTGTTCAGTAAATTCAATTGGATTAGCAGTGATCAGGATATTGGATAACAACGCCCCCTCGGTAAGTACAATGTTTACATTATTTTTACCTCTTTTTAACAAATTATTTTAGAAGTTATATTATTATTTGTATTTTATTTACAACATACAGCAAAAATTCTCCTACCAACATATTCCTTGTGCTATCTCCTTTATTTTGATATATAATACAACATTTCTGCTACAATTGTAACCATTTTCATAACATTATTGCGACATACACCAATTTCCAGATTTCGGCCATTAGTTTTTTTCATTTGTGTGAAAAAGACATGGTTCAGAATATGCACCAAAACTTCCTTTTGGGTGACTTTAATGAGCAATACTGTTTATATTCTTGAAGACAAGTGGTGTTTGTTTGATTATTCAGTAAATTAAACATGATTAGCAGTATAGGAGTGTAGAAAACACCTTATATGTGCAGTTTTTTAAATAATTTTTACCTCTTTAATTTCATTTGTTATTATTAAACCTCTCATTATTGTCATAATATTTGTAACCTATCAATTAATTATTAACACTGTCATGTTCCTTGTGCAATCCTCTTTAATTTGATATGTAATACAATAGGTCTTCTACCACCTTAACCATTTTAAAAGCATTATTGTAACACACCCCTAGTTCCAATTTTCTGCCATAAATGTCTGTTTGGTCACAGCCCAGTTTTTGTTTGGTAGTGAAAGAGTTTGACACTCTTCAGCAATGATGATGATGATGATGATGATGATGATGATGATGATGATGATGATGACGACGTTGCTGATAATGAAGGAAAGGAAAGGTTAATAGAACAATCAATTTACCCTCTTCTATTAAGGTCACATTTCCCTGATCACATCTGTACTTGAAACAATGTGGTGGTCGAGAAATGGTGAAGACTTGCCCATGTTCATATCTATCCCCAAAATAACAGCAAGCACCTGGTGAGTAAAGTATTATGTGATTGTAATGGGCGAATGGATAGAGCGCTTCCTATTGAACTTGCAGTGGGCTGATGGTGAGGTAGCGGGTTCAACCCTACACCAGTCGGTTGGACCAACATGGTGTCTTCTAGTCCTTGACTTGGGGGAGTAAATTACAAGTACCTCAGAAGCTGAAGTGGATTCAGCTGATGGCGAGGGGCCCTGGAAATAGGGAAAGCTGGCCCACGTGTAGACATACGTCCAGTGTGGACTACACTCGAAGTCAAAGCCCACGAAAATAATCCACGCATGTATAAATGTGTTTCAGTCCACATAGATCATATTCTGGGACTATTTTACCACAGCGGTGGCTCGGAAAGTAATAACAGCGGTGTCATAAATAAAGCCACTGCACTAAAAGGAAAAACAATGCAAGCATGTATAATTGTTTTCATTCCCCGTATCTCATCTCATCTCATATCATCACGTTCCTCATGTACCTTGTGGTGTCGAGGTGAAGTATAAACAGCGGGAGAGTACCCGCTTATGAGCTTCATGTATCGATATTCCCATGGGCTCTGTTATTCCCTGCGTCCATCCTTTACGTGGTGGGCTCTTCCTCTACTTCCATCTGGTTCGTACATCATTGCTTGTTGTGGTATACTGTTAGTTGGTAACCTACTTGCATGGCCAGCCCATTTAACTTGTTGCCTTCTAATAACTTCTAGCGCTGCTATAACCCCCACTTTAGTCATGATTTTTATCATTTCTGATCTCATCTCCTCTTGATACATTGATTATTCTTCTCCGGAATCTCATTTCTTTTATTGTGATTTTTCTTTTCTCTTGTTCTGTTATTAACCAGGTTTGGCATTGGTAGCATAGAGCTGGTAGGAAGATTGTGTTGTAAAGTGTTTTCTTAGTAGTTATTGATATACGTTTATTCATTAGTATTGGTGTCATTTGCCCAATGAGTTGGTTTGCCTTATTGCATATATTTTCGAATTCGTCTTCTGATCTGCCATTTGATGATATTATATTTCCTAGGTACTTGAAACTCTTTACTTGTTTCAAGGGATGTTCATTTAGGTGAATTGTTGTTGTTTGTTCTTCTTTAGTTGTAGTCATTACCCCTATTTTACTTGTGCTAATTTACATGTTATGTTCCCTACATATTTCGTTTAGACTATTCTTGTGGTCTCGTAATTCATCTTCTGATTTTGCTATTAGTGCTTGGTCATCCACAAAAAGGAGTTCTCTAATGGTGTAATGGTGTAATTTGCAGATGATTCTTCTTCTGTGCTCACGTCATGCGGTGTTCTTGCTATCTCCGTTTGTCTAGTTTCTTTACATATGTTGTATATATATATATATATATATATATATATATATATATATAGGTTATAAACAAGATACGGGACAGGACGCAACCTTGTCGTACTCCGGATCTTATGATGAAGGGTTCTGAGTGTCCTCCAGTTGCTCTCACTATGCATTCACTGTTGTTGTATAAGATTCTACATAGGCTTGTTAGATGTGTACTCACTTCACATTGTTTAACAATTTCCCACAGCTTATTTTTGTCTAATCTGTCAAATTCCTTTTCTTGGTCGACAAAGGCTATGTATAGTGGTTCATTGAATTCAACTGATTTTTCTATAAGTTGTCTAAAAGCAAAGATGGCATCTGTGCATCCTGTTTTTCCTAAATA
Organism: Cepaea nemoralis; assembly: GCA_014155875.1. Classification (NCBI taxonomy): domain Eukaryota; kingdom Metazoa; phylum Mollusca; class Gastropoda; order Stylommatophora; family Helicidae; genus Cepaea; species Cepaea nemoralis. Next base: position 65,284 of record JACEFZ010019803.1, read on the forward strand.
CAAGAGTTGTATGTCGCTTAGCTGGGGTTATACAGTAGTTCGTAATCTTTTCTCAAGAATTTTGAAAAATATGTTCCCAGAGTGACTCAAAAAGGAAATTCCTTTTGTATTGTGTGCAGTCTCTTCTGCTTCCTTTTTCCAATTGGGGATAATTATGGCGTTTCCCCAGTCTCGTAGTATATGTTGTTCTACCAAAACAAGGCTGAATATTCTATTTAGCCATACTGTTCCTACTTCACTTGCTGCTTTAATCAGTTCATTTGGTATTTCATCTTGTCCCGGTGATTTGTTCAATGGGGCTAATCTGAGGGCGTCTATAAATTCTTCTTTCAGTATGTCTAGTTCTAGTTCTTCGGTGGCATCTGTGTCGGTTTCTTGAATGCCTGTGACATCTAATGGGATGTTGAGAAGTTGTTCGAAGTACTGTTTACATCTTATTAGGATTTTGGTTATGTTCCCTTATTGGTTCTCCATTTTGGTGCCTTGAATTGTATAGCTGTTCTTGGGTAATTTATGTTTGCTGATTCCATGAAATGTAATAAGATTTGTCTATGAGCTGTAGTTGTTGAAATATCTGAAAAAAAATTAGCTTATTATTAGAGCAATTGTTATGTACAAGTCAAAAATTATGTGTCATAAGTGGCATTTTGACAGCAATCTGCAATCATATTATATGTAAATACTGTGCATTTATTACCTTAACATAAAGCACCAATACACAATAGCGATAGATGCTCAGTTTGAAATGTGGGACAGGCAGGGTTCAGCTTGGGGTGTGGGACAGAATAGCATTCAGCTTGAGTTGTGTGAAAGGACAGGGTTCAGTTTTTGAGATATCTAAGAAATGATTTATTTGGTTGTTTCGGGACTTGAGATTTAAACATTGAGCACAACCCACTACTGGCAACGCTGATCGTCCTCTGGTATGAACCTAAAGCCTATCCACGTCAATGTGGAAGCACTAGACTCGAGTTTCGCTCTCGTTTGAGCTCATCAGTAGTGCATATCCTTGACCGGACCCGGAAACAAACCCCGGATCACTGGCGTGTGAAGCGGGCGTGTAACCACTAGACAACGCGGCACACGCTGGAGACGGCCAAATTATCACAACAGAATACCACAACGCCACCCATCGTAGGCTGTAGCTCAAGATGTGCCCGATCGCCGCGACTGACGCCCGTCAATCGATGTGGACCCGAACGATCAGGTCTTCTCACTGGCAAGGGACACCAGGCCGCCTAAAGTCCAGCAAGCAATAATCAAATTGATTTATTTGGTTGCTTCGGGAATTGCGATTTAAATATTGAGCACAACCCACTACTGGCAACGCTGATCGTACTCTGGTATGAACCTAAAGCCTATCCACGTCAACGTGGAAGCATTATAGTATGTCCACATTTGGTTGCCTTCATTCACGATCAATTATTTTGAAAACTGTCTGTTGCATAGTTATGAAATTTTTCCAGCCGTCTTATATTTACCCCCACCCAAGGAATATGTCTTTGAAAGGTCCAAAAACAACTTAAATCATTGAAAGCGGCGACATTCCTTTGATCTTTTGCTGAACAACTAGTGATTTCTCGCTAATTTCTCGCTAACGAAGTTATTTTTATGGTAATGTGAGACATGTCAATTCTGTTGACACACACAGGCGTATCCGGATTCGTATGAGAGTGGGTGCAATGAAAGAATTAGCTTAAAATCGACAGGGTTGGCTGCATTGCACCGGGTGTTTATCCCATATGGCTCAATTTCTTTCCGCAGCGCAGAAAGCGTTGCACAAAGCACGAACTCCGTAGCTCCAGCGACGACCCTCGGGAGTCTCCGAAAAAATGCACTCGTGAAATGAAGGACGCGGCCCGGAATCGAACATACAACCTTCAATCCATACTTTCTCCAATAGTCCTCTTCCTCTTTCAACACATGGTCCTGACGTTTTTTCCAGTAACTTGTATCAATATTTAATAGCGCGGACAGACAGACAGACAGACAGACAGACAGACAGACAGACAGACAGACAGACAGACAGACAGGTAGGTAGGTAGGTAGGTAGATATGTAGGTAGGTAGGTAGGCAGAAAGGTAGGTGGGTAGGTGGGTGGATGGCTGGCTAGCTGGCTGGATGGCTGGCTGGCTGACTGGGTGGGTGGGTCGGTTGGTCGGCCGGCCGGCAGGCAGGCAGGCAGGTAGGCAGATAGATAGATAGATAGATAGATAGATAGATAGATAGATAGATATATAAGCAGGCAGGCAGGCAGGCGTGCAGGCGGACAGGCAGGCAGGCACGCAGGTAGGCAGATAGATAGATAGATAGATCGATAGATAGATAGATAGATAGATAGATAGATAGATAGATAGATAGATAGATAGATAGATAGATAGATAGATAGACAGACAGATAGATAGATAGATTGATAAGCAGGCAGGCGGGCGGGTGGGTGGGCAGTCAGGCAGGCAGTTAGAAAGATAGATAGATAGATAGATAGATAGATAGATAGATAGATAGATAGATAGATAGATAGATAGATAGATAGATAGATAAGCAGGCAGGCAGGCAGGAAGGCAGGCGGGCGGGCGGGGGGTGGGCGGGAAGGCAGGCAGGCAGGCAGGCAGGCAGAGAGACAGACAGACAGACAGACAGACAGATAGATAGATAGATAGATAGATAGATAGATAGATAGATAGATAGATAGATAGATAAGCAGGCAGGAAGGCGGGTGGGCGGGCAGACAGGCAGGCAGACAGACAGACATATAGATAGATAGATAGATAGATAGATAGATAGATAGATAGATAGATAGATAGATAGATAGATAGATAGATAGATAGATAGATAGATAGATAGATAGTTAGATAAGCAGGCAGTCGGGCGGGCGGGCGGGCGGGTTGACGGACGGACGGACGGACGGACGGGCAGACAGACAGACAGACAGACAGACAGACAGACAGATAGATAGATAGATAGATAGATAGATAAATAGATAGATAGATATATAGATAGATAGATAGATAGATAGATAGATAAATAGATAGATAGATAGATAGATAGATAGATAGATAGATAGATAGATAGATAGATAGATAGATAGATAGATAAGCAGGGCAGGCAGGCAGGAAGGCAGGCGGGCGGGCGGGGGTTGGGCGGGAAGGCAGGCAGGCAGGCAGGCAGGCAGAGAGACAGACAGACAGACAGACAGACAGATAGATAGATAGATAGATAGATAGATAGATAGATAGATAGATAGATAGATAGATAGATAGATAGATAGATAGATAGATAGATAAGCAGGCAGGAAGGCGGGTGGGCGGGCAGACAGGCAGGCAGACAGACAGACATATAGATAGATAGATAGATAGATAGATAGATAGATAGATAGATAGATAGATAGATAGATAGATAGATAGATAGATAGATAGATAGATAGATAGATAAATAGTTAGATAAGCAGGCAGTCGGGCGGGCGGGCGGGCGGGTTGACGGACGGACGGACGGACGGACGGGCAGACAGACAGACAGACAGACAGACAGATAGATAGATAGATAGATAGATAGATAAATAGATAGATAGATATATAGATAGATAGATAGATAGATAGATAGATAGATAAATAGATAGATAGATAGATAGATAGATAGATAGATAGATAGATAGATAGATAGATAGATAGATAGATAGATAGATAGATCCCCGCCAGAAGCCGGGCCTTGTCAGCAAGTTTATTTATATAATCACATTTCATGAAAGAATCCCCATTTGGAGACACCTCTGAATCTTCGCGCTGTTTGTTTCAAAACGGAAATTACATGAAAATTTCAAAATCTGCCGGGACGTCTCTTGGTGAAGCTGTAATACTGTTAAAATCATGGACGTAATCTCTAAATCGTAATTAATATACCGCATATAAACTAACTTTGAAATCTGCTGTAAAATCTCCAGAACAAAAAAAAATTTGGTTGGGTGGACATAATGATAAGGTTATATACTAAATCTCATCATTTTACCTCAGTTGGTTACTGAGATATTGAATTTTATATTGAGGCAAAAAAAAAAAAAAAAACACACACTATAGACTCGAGTTTCGCTCTAGCTTGAGCTCATCAGTAGTGCATATCCTTGACCGGACCCGGAAACAAACCCAGATCACTGGCGTGTGAAGCGGGTGTGTAACCTCTACACTACGCGGCACACACTGGACACGGCCAAATTCTCACAACAGAATACCACAACGCCACCCATAATAGGCTGTGCATTTATTACTTTATTTATATTTGCTGCCATTCTGTTTCTTTTTTTTTTTTTCCTTTTTCGTTTTATAATATAGTCAACACACAAAAAAGCTTCTTTTCGAAGACTTCATAAAATGTGATATGCCCAGACAATCACGTTAAGGGGCCAGCAGTAATCTGCTATCATGAAGGCATCCCAAAATCCCTGTTATCCATAGTCCATTGTCCGCTTATCTGATGAAAAACTTATACCCATTTAATTTACAAAAAACCTCCTACATTATTACAAAACAAAAGATTGTTTCTTTACTAAAGAATATACAAACACTTTTCTCTCTGCTGCGATACAATCTCAACTTTGTTTCAGCATTCAGTAACTTTGTTTTTCTTCTTTCAAATTTGAAACTACCAGTTCTGAATATTCCTTGAAGAGGCTTTCATATTATAGCAGTTTTCTCTGGTCGAAACGTTGAACAGCTAGAAAATCATCTTATAAATTACTATCCCTGTCACGTATCGTACCATATACCTCTGCTGTCTCACCTTCTAGCAGGACATTAAAAATCCGACTGATATTTGGTATTAGCTTCTCATTTCCATGTGGAACAGGTCATTCAGCAGAATCTAAACAACCCAAAGTTTAAACATGTTCTCTTCTCACATGTTCACTGTGGCAGGTTTTGAACACATGGTTTGCAATCAAAATATGAGGAGCCCAAGATTTGACTTGGTCACCTATATTTACTTTACAATAAGCAAAGTATGCCTTTTCACAAAAAACAGTAATATACTTCAAATGTTCTTTCAAAGTGTACTCCCCACAAATATAACAACATAAATCCGGCAAAAGAAAACACGCTCCTCTTGAAGATGATGTCAGTCTGTGCATACTAACATGTATCTCGGTTACATCATCATCATCATCATCATATCATCATCATCATCATCATCATCATCATCATCATCATCTTCCACTTCTGCCGTCAATCGTCGTGGGGAGGAATATTTTGCGTTCCAGCGCCCGGTGGGCGCACTGGATGGTGTCATTCTGTGTGATTGTACAATGTCTTTGATGTCGTCAATCCAATTTCTTCTTGGGCGTCCTCTTGGTCTCGTCGCAGATGATGTTTGATGTAAGGCCAGTGATGGTAGTTGTTGGTGTTGCATTCTAACGACATGGCCAAACCACTTGATCTTCTGTCTTTCAATAAATGTGGCACAAGGTGTTGCTCCCACATTCTGTCTGATAACAGCATTTCTTACTTAGTGTCAGATTGTTAGGTTGGCAGCTCTCCTCAGGCATCTCATCTCGCAGGTGTTGATTTTGCGAAGGTGTGATTTGGATAAAGTCCAAGTTTGAGATTGGTAGCATAGGGTTGGTGTGGTGTTAATATGCTGTTTAATATCTGTGGTTTTGCGGACATGGGTATATTTGGATGGTTCAGTAAGGGTGATAGTTGATATGTAAGTGCACTAGCTTTTTGACATCTGATTTCGATTTCTCTGTCCAATCTGCCATCTTCTGTGATCATACTTCCAAGGTATTTGAATTCTTTAACTTGTTTCAGAGTTTTGCTATTTATCAATATACTTAATGGGCCCGGCGATCTGCTAACTTGGTTTACTTCGGTTTTGGCTGTGTTTATACTCATGTTGTATCTGCTGCAGGTTGAACTCAGATTATTAATATGATGTTGTAGTCTGCTCTCATCGCTGTAAAACAGGCACTGATTGTCTGCAAATAGAAGTTCATTTATTTCCTCTGGATCAGTTGTTTCATCTGGAGTAAAGAGTTGTAAATTTTCTGAATCTGTTCTGTCGAGATTTGCTTCTTTGCATATTCTGTCCATGAAGACATTAAATATTACAGGAGAGAGCACACATCCCTGTCTCACTCCTGGGTGACAATCTAACAAAATAAAAAGAACAACAAAATCCTTGGAAGATTCTTGGAAAACTGAAACAGCAAGTAAATAAGCAGTTTTATTGTGTAATGGACTGGATAGCAGTTATGTTCTTTTTGCCCCCCCCCCTTTACCTCATACATACAATACTGGAATAATAATAACTGGATACACTAATGCCTGTATCTCAAACAACTGGGGCTGCTACAGACACATACTTGCGGTATTTGGATTTAGCAGGTCTTTCTTATACAAAATCAGATGTATATAGTTTGGCAACAAAAATACTTTTATTTGGTAGGGCTGTGCATTATTATTATTATTATTATTATTATTATTATTATTATTATTATTATTATTATTATTATTATTATTATTATTATAACAAGTGAAGACAATTTAACTACTCCCGAAATAGGTTTCGAATTCTGACCATCGGATCGACAGGCAAACTGGCTATCCACTGCAATACCACAGCAACCGCCTATGTAGTAGACAATGAAAACAAACTGTCACGTGTGCCTATAGAAGCTTGATGTGTGAGAAAAGACTGTATGTTCAGCTTGAAGTTTGGCGCAGGACTGTAAGTTCAGCCTGATGTTTGGGGCAGGACTGTAAGTTTAGCTTGAGGTGTGGGACAGGGCTGGATTTTCAGCTTGAGGTGTGGGACAGGGCTGGGTGTTCAGCTTTAGGTGTGGGACATAGCTGGATGTTCAGCTTTAGGTGTGGGATAGAACTGTATGTTTAACTTTAGGTGTGGGACAGGGCTGGATTTTCAGCTTTAGGTGAGTGACAGGGATGGTGTAGCCAGTTGTCCCTAGGGGGAAAGTGGAGTCAACAGGCACACTGTTTAAAATCCTTTTCCTTATTGTAGGCCTCGGCCAGACCTTTGTCTACATACCCCCTGTAAATCTTAGGTACCCTATCCCTCTCTTTCCTCTTCTTCTTCTTACCACTAAACAATACTCTTCATATTGTTTCAGAACATACCCACACAAGACTGTATTTTAACAAATGATAAAATAAAACATTTAATACAGAAATTGTCACGTGTGTATGTGTGGACTGTTTGCGTGTGGAAATATGTAGTATTTTCTATGGTGTATGCGAGAATAGATTAGTGAGCTCAGGATCGTTCTTCATCATGTTAGGCCATGCCACATCACACCACAGTAAGTTCAGAACAGGTCTCACCGAATGAAGCCTCAATCCGGACAATGGTTGACTTCTTGGAGTTAATCATATATATATATAGTCTGGGTGACTGTTCTCCACTACTGAATATGGTATACCAAAGTCCACAAGTTCAGAACCCCCGATGTATTTAATGTGTCTATAACGATCCTGGAACCTAGGAATCTCGGCACTTCTCTCACACGACTCTCCAAGAAACAAACTGATGATGTCTGTTCGAGTAAGTTCCTCCTGTATGTTTGTACAAGTTTACTGAACAGGTTTCCTCACCATTATGCCTTCTCTATATAATAATGTTATTGTCCTGAGAAGTAATCACCATTATACCTTCTCTATATAATAATGTTATTGTTCTGAGAATTCATCACTGTTAATATGAATCCGCCTTTTCAGTACCTCAGTCACTGCCAACCAGCCCTTTTTATGTTAACTACTCTGGGCTTTTATGAGGCCATGATTGGTGGAACGGTGTCCCATTGCCGACACCATTTAACATAACTTCACTCAGTGTGACTGCTATTTTTCCTCCTCTCCCAGCTGTCCTTAATTTCTCCGGTACAGTAAAATATCACTCAGTGTGACTGGCTTTGTCTACACCTCGTAGTAATACTTCCTTTCTTTTATACCGTTGAACCTGTAGAGAATAGAACATTCGGTGAGAGAAAAACCCTATTCCAATCCACTATATGTGATTATAGGCCAAAGGCCACTCAGACATGTGTCCTAGTTAATCTAGAACTACCCTCTGACATCAAGGCAGAGGCGTTCGTCACATTTGGGTGATAAGGGAAAGGAAAGACCAAACGGAAAAACACAGGAGCCCCAGTAGGCCTCACTACCGGAATATCCCACCATTTACATTTCCCCTATTCCCCCAGCCATCCCATTACACTGGTCTTACCCTGCCAAGTGAAATGATATATAACTCTACATTTTTTAAGCTAGGCATCAGCCAGCTGCGGCCGACGCTCTCAGATTACGTTCTCACAACTCACTATCACTAAGTTCCAGTCATAACTCTATTTATAAATAAACTACCTTATGCTAACGTTCCCGTTCGGAGTCGGAATTCACAATTCATCACAGTTTCCAAAACACAGGAGACTCCGTAAATCCTCTTCTCCATTAGAACAGGAATAACCGAACACTCCCTTCAAGAGTATTACATTCCACTGATCGCAAGTTTAGTTAACTTCACCCAGCCAAATGTTGCACGAGTGACGTCACTCACGTGACCGGACTTCAATCAAGAAAGCACCGCCTCCCCCTTCTCCATTCTGCTGAGATCTGGGCAAACAGAGTGCCGAATTCCTTTGATGCCGGGCAAATTAACCTGCCGCCAATTGTCTTTGATTGGGGGACTTCTCAGGGAATCCCGGTCGTGTTTGAAACTGGGAACATATTTCCCGACATCAAATAGTTGTGGCCTAGCAACGGCGGTTTTCAGGCCTTTCATCAATCTGGATCGAAATTCTTCAGTAGTATGTGACAGATGGATGTTCAGTTTTAGGTGTGGGGCAAGGCTGGATGTTCAGTTTTAGGTGTGGGACAGCACTGTATGTTCAACTTGAGGTGTGGGACAGTTATAGATGCTCAGCTTGAGGTGTTGGCCAGGGTTCACTTTTAGGTCTAGGACAAGACAGGGTTCAGCTTGAGGTGTTGGTCAGGGTTCACTTTTAGGTTTAGGACAAGACAGGGTTCAGCTTGAGATGAGGGACAGGGTTCACTTTTAGGTCTAGGACAAGACAGGGTTCAGCTTGAGATGAGGGACAGGGTTCACTTTTAGGTCTAGGACAAGACAGGGTTCAGCTTGAGGTGTTGGTCAGGGTTCACTTTTAGGTCTAGGACAAGACAGGGTTCAGCTTGAGATGAGGGACAGGGTTCACTTTTAGGTCTAGGACAAGACAGGGTTCAGCTTGAGGTGTTGGTCAGGGTTCACTTTTAGGTCTAGGACAAGACAGGGTTCAGATTGAGGTGTTGGTCAGGGTTCACTTTTAGGTCTAGGACAAGACAGGGTTCAGCTTGAGATGAGGGACAGGGTTCACTTTTAGGTCTAGGACAAGACAGGGTTCAGCTTGAGGTGTTGGTCAGGGTTCACTTTTAGGTCTAGGACAAGACAGGGTTCAGCTTGAGATGAGGGACAGGGCTGGATGTTCAGCTTGATAGGTGGGATAGGAATGGCTGTTCAGATTAAGAGGTTGTACGGGGCTGGATGCTCAGGAATGTTTCATGTGGAATGGCTCTCGTCTCCTCAGAGGTCACAGATTGTGAGAATTGTATGAATATTTTGCCCTGGCCATGCGGGGGTGCGGGAGAATGAACAGACTGATAGGCTAGCAGGGACTGCACCTCTTGGCGGCATATTGCTTATGGGCAAGGTGGACTTGGTCGTGCGCGTGTGGGACCAGGTGGAGAAAGCGGAGGAACAGATTGAGAACCCATATGTGGAAAGAATGAGATTGCGGGGGATAGGCAGGGTTCTTGAAGAATCTCAAATATGAGAGGGAAAACCAGGAGAACTTTTAATCAGATAGGGGTTGGAACGATTAGTAGTATGACGCTTCGCTGGCTGTTGAACGAGGGTACGGAGCAAATATGGGAATGTCCTGAGTGCAGTGATGTCGGTTCTTAACTCAGCTCAACTCAACTCAACTCAACTTGGTGTTCAGCTTGAGATGTAGGCCAAGACTGGGTGTCCAGCTTAAGGTGTGATGCAGCGATAGATGCTCAGTTTGAGATGTGGGACAGGGCAGGGTTCAGCTTAAGGTGTGGGACAGAGTAGCATTCCGCTTGAGTTGTGTGAAAGGACAGGGTTCAGCTTGTGATGTGGGACATGACATGGTTCAACTTGAAGTGTGGTATAGGACATGGCTGAGCAGTTGGAGGACAAGGCAATGTTCAACTTGTGGTGTGGGACAGGGCTGGTTTATCTTGAGGTGTGGGACAAGGCTGTGAGATTAGCAATGGGTGTCAATGGCAATTTCGTATATAGAACTAAGTCCCGAGAAGAGTGGAAAATCATCCATCTATCTGCGGGGGCTATGAGCTCACGATAATCAACACCGAGATTCAAAAATAGCTTGCCGCCGCTGGAGATTGGAAAGAGAAGAAATATGGGTGTCAACTCTATCGACACTATGGGCCTTTGTCAAAATCACGATCCCCACCTACGCGGTTGACATGGGCGCATCCATTTTGCGAACAGTGCTCGGATTTACTAAACAAACGCTAACCACAGGCTACAAAGAGTGTAATCTGCCAAAAGACATTGTGTCTGTGAATGGTTAACTGTAACTTGGTCAGTGGCTCTTACCTCAACAGCAGTCCAAGCCCCACTATTTAATCTGTCTTCCCCAATGTGTGCCCGGGTACAGGATTCTGGAGTCTACCTGGTCTACTTACCCATTAGTCAGACAGGCAATAACTCTAGCATGCTCATGTGGCTGACTGACCAAGATGGCACACAATTAAACCTTAGAGGATTATTATAAGGCTACATATATGCAGTGTATAACCATGATCGTTTTCAAGCGACGAAATAGGCGCTACGTGGTAGGTCGGGATCTATTTGACTGGATATCGAACGCCGTTAAACATATGGCTGCAGTGGCATCCTCTGTGGCGAAGGCTGGCGCCAGTGTCATTGGTACGGCCGCTATGACCATCAACGCCAATCGTGACTTAATTAAAAATATTTCTCTGTTGACCGGTTCCGTGGGGAATTGCTGGCGTCACTACAGCTTCAGCGGTGAAACAGACTGTGGATACTGTCAGAGCCATACGCCTTCAATCGTCGTTGAGGAAAAAGCTCACGGAGAAGAGCACCGAGATCTTAAAGCAGCTCGCGGGCTGCCCTGCTCCTTGCAGCCCCTGCGACTGACATCAACAGCCGTATAGCCGGCACAGGGTTCAAGACATTGATATGTTTGTATCCCAATAGACTTCGTGGAGGAATTCCGCCATGTTGGAAATGCTGGATATTGGACAGTCGGAGTTGTGCAATGCCACGTGCATAGATAACTTCATAACTGATAAATGTATTACATAAGAGACAGACAACACAATATAGCACACAGAATATTAATTTTATAAAATGAAGAATATATTATGTAAATAATTATATTCATTGAATGTTATTATACATTAAATAAAACAAAAAACCAAAAATAATAATAATTCATTGAGCCAGTTATAACATACAGCTGTGGATCCGGGACAATAATTCAACAAGGAAAATATTTTATTGGAGACTATTAATCTGATATTAAAGAAAGATATAACTTGGGCAGCCACAATGCGAAATCTAAATAATGTGAAAGAGGCTTGGACACAAGTACAACTCTACACAAAATATGAAATTTAAAAAAATAAAAAACATTAAAAAAATGAGGAGGTCAACTTATTAGCTTTATTCTGAGAAGATGCAAACACTAACACAATGTAACACCAGGAACATATATGGTGAATGATACATAAGTAAAAAACAAGAGAAGACACATGATGGTATCGGAGGTATAAGGAGACACACTGATATATTATGTTGGGGAAACAGTATCGTTAAGGCAAGCTGGTTCATCATGTGATGATTAAGGTGATGTTCTTGATGTTGGAGTTTAACAACACATTTTGACATACCTGCGTTCAGGTGCACAAGATCCATTTTGATTCCAAGTATTCTATCACAACGTTGTCGATAGCAGCTATTCTTATAGTGGACGGTCCCTTCGGGAATGCATGCTTTCCCATCGTGGCAACCTAAGTGTCACATATATAGATGAATTAACTCAGTTTGTAAGTTAGTCTTCATCATCTTCATCAACATAATCACAATAATCAAGTGATAAATGCATTAATGTAAACATGTACTAGTGTGTTAAATAGGTTTAATGACAGCATATGGAAGATTTATTAAGGAAGTTAAATAAAGAATAGCCCAAGCAATAGCACAGTTCACAAGATAAAGTTCATTTCTGGAATCTATCATTGTCAAAAGAGGAGATCCAAAGCGTATTGAAATGCTGCATTGAGCGAGTTCTGTTATGCAATTAAATCTATGCTTTTGCCATCACATTAAGCCGGGAGTGCAGGGCGTGGCCAGCAGGGGCCACGGAAGTGGAAATCCAGCAACTAATTCAGGACAATGCTCACTCGAGTGATGTGATTATCTACACAGATGGTTCGGTGTCAAGAGGTGAGAGAAGTGGCTGGGGTTTCATAGCCAAAGCTAATGGTCGATGTTTGGGACAGGAGAGCCTGGCATATGATACCACAACATCCAGCTTAAGAATGGAAGTGGAGGCAGTCACTGTGGCTCTCCGCTGGATGGAGAATACGACACACACACACACATCGTGATTGTCACTGACTCAGAAAGCATGCTGACGAGGGTGAGGACGGACAGACTTCGTGCGGAGTGGCTTGCTTCGCTTCAGAGGTCACGGGTGACAAGCATCGCCTGGATCTTTTCTCCGGGGCATGCCGGTGTGCTGGGAAATGAACAGGCGGACAGATTGGCTGGCTCTGCAGAACTTGGTGGAGTATTGATACATGACAAGGCAGACGTGGTTGCGGCCTTGTGGGAGCACGTGCACACCTCGGAGGAGCAAATGGATTACCATGGTCTTGCAAGAATAAGACAACGAGGAGTGACGAAGGGATCTGGCCGGCGCTCAACGCTCAAAGGAAAGGCGAGACGGACTTATAATCAGTTTGCTACTGGTAATATTAGAGTTGGAACTCTTCGCTGGCTGCTGAGGATGGGGACGGAGCACTTATGGGAATGCCCCGAATGCTGTGATGTCGATTCCTAAATCAATCAATCAATCAATCAATCTATGCTTTTGCCAATATCGAGTCCTTATGAGGACTGAACGTGACTGGGACCAGCCCCGATGATAACAACACAGCATAAGGTAGAAGAAAATAAACAGACAGCACAAAAGAACTTTATCCGACAAACAGAGCGAAACCAATAAAACCAGTATAAATTAGGACTAACAATCCACACAACCACGGATCTCAACAGTAACCGACGCTGAGAAAGCAGGTTTGACGAGACCTAATTTTGAATTTTTGTTTTGAAAATTGGAATTGGAATTGGAGTTCTGTTGTATGGAAGGAATCGTGGATTTATAATACTAGAGAGCAATGATGTAGAGGCTGCTGAAAAGTGGTAATAGAATAATGATCAGAACACCGATGATGATTTAATTCTTCTTGGCAGCCAATCAGGCAAGTTATTCATAATGCATATACACGAGTACATAACACAATACCATCACGTCTGGACAGAACATGGCAAAGACTACAAGCAGTGTTACAGTCGTGTAGCACAGTTGAAAATAAGGTTATCTCGTCTTCGTTCCTTCTTGGAGTGTTTTGCCCTACGTCTAGTTATGCAGGTCAAAGTTCAGTGTGTCCGACTTCAGCATGCATTTGTGTTAACCTTGCTTCCTCTAGACAGCTTCCATCCACGGTAACCCTCTTTAGCTATCCGTTTTTAGGTTTTCTGTGTTAACAATTTTGCGCTGCAGTAACCAAAAGGACAACTGTTTGCGATTGCCGAAGGATTTTTCACTTGCGTAAGCTGCTCACGAAAACATTAATTTTCACCCATATCTGAGAACGCTAAGTATTTAATCTCCCAACTAAGAGATCGGGTGGACGTGTAATAGTATTAGGTACATATGATTCTTGGAAAAAATCAAAGCCGCTGATAAATGATTATTTCGTGTAGTATGATGTCTTAGAACGTGGGAAAGCCATTACGTGATAGCACGTATATTACAACATGCAGGGACCAGTGTAAATATAGTCAAACCTTTTTTCCAAGGTCTCAAGCACAACCCTGTGGAATCGTGGGAAGCTAGCAGTTTAAGTATGGGCAATAGAGATTACAAAATGGCTACCGCAATATCGACTTGCAGTATGGACGACGTATGTATGTATGTATGTATGTATGTATGTATGTATGTATGTATGTATGTATGTGTGTGTGTGTGTGTGTGTGTGTGTTTATGTATGTATGTATGTATGTATTTATGTATGTATGTATGCCTGCCTGCCTGCCTGCCTGCCTGTCTGCCTGCCTGCCTGCCTGTCTGCCTACTTGCCTGCCTGCCTGCCTGTCTGTCTGTCTGTCTGTCTTTCTGTCTGTCTGTCTGTCTGTCTGTATATCTGTCTGTCTGTCTGTATATATGTATGTCTGTCTGTATATCTGTCTGTCTGTCTGTCTTTCTGTCTGTCTGTCTGTCTGTCTGTCTGTATATCTGTCTGTCTGTCTGTGTATATTATGAATTGTGAGATGCCATGTTTACAGATAACATCACAGTTGATAAAGTATATTACAGTAAAGGAAGCAACACAATAGGGCACCCAGAATATGACTTTTATAAAATGAAGAATTCATTGAATTTCTTTATGATTTTAAACAATAAAACATTACATATTTTATAGCACCAGTTGTAACTGGGAATTCGAAAAAAAAATAATAACTGAACACGCAACATATCCAATTGGAGCTTATCAGTCCGATATTAAAGGAGGAAACATCTTGGAATGCCACAATGTGGACACTAAATAATTTGAAAAACGCCGAGACACAAGTAAGATGTTACACAAATATAAACAAATGGAGATCAAAATGTTTCCTTCATCATTTGAAGATAAAAACAGGAAAACAATGTAACATTAATTGCGAGTATGACGAATAATATAGAAGTAGACAATGAATGAAGATATAAGCAGTTAATCTTATATATTATGTTGAGCAAACATCACCGTCAAGGAATGTTGGTTTATCACGTGATGATGAAGATGATGTTTGGATGTTGTAATATACAGACACACACTGACATACTTTTGTCCTGTAACACAATCTCCACTGTGTTGTTAGCTGTTCTTGTACAAACATATCGATCACAGCCATTTTTATAGTGGACGGACCTCTCGGGGATACATGTGTTCCCAACATGGCAACCTGAATATCACATGCACAGCTGAATTAACTCAGTTCATTACGTTAATCATCATCATCATCATCATCATCATCATCATCATCAATATCATCATTATCATCATCATCAATATCATCATCATCATCATCATCATCATCATCATCATCATCATCATCATCATCATCATCATCATTATCATCATCATCAATATCATCATCATCAATATCATCATCATCATCATCATCATCATCATCATCATCATCATCATCATCATCATCATCATCATCAATATCATCATTATCATCAACATCAATATCATCATCATCATCATCATCAATATCATCATTATCATCATCATCATCATCATCATTAACACCATCGTCATCTTCGCGTGTAAAATGCATCATAGTAAGGTTCTGAAATAAGCCATGTATTATTGTACTAAATTGCTTTAATAACATCATATGGAAGATGCATTAATGAAGTTAAATAAAGAATAGCCCAAGCAACAGCACAGTTCACAAAATGAAGAACATTTCCTGGTATATAACTTTGTCAAACGAGGTGATGCAAACAGAACTTAAGAGCTGCATTGAGCCAAGCCTTACTAATAGAAGAAATCGTGAGAATATAAGACTCGAGAGGAATGATTTAGAGGCGGCCGAGATATGGTTTACCAGAATAATGATGAGACAACCCTGAACGTGTGAAAAAAGTAGCAACTATTTTTAAAAGACGTTATCTTACAAGAAGAACTGGTGACTCGCATAAGACAAAGACAGTCCACATTCTTTTTGGCAGGTCACGAGAAGGGAAAGCTGTAGTAAATAATGACAACAGCAAATATGGAGGAAAGGCAGGAGGAGAACGAGAGAGAAGATGTTCGGATTTGTCATCGTGGCAAGGAGAAACACATTTATCGGAGGTAATTGGCAGCACATAAGACAGACTGTTGTGGACACACATGATCATCAACGCCAGGCGCATGAAGTATAAGAAGAACAAGCAAAGTGCATGAAAAGTTTAAGTAATGAACAATGTGGAAAGATGATTAAATTCTTCTCGGGAGACAATCAGTCAAGTTATTTGTGTTGCAGATGTTCCTCACTTGTAGGAATTAATACACACTCATACTTACAGAGCACAGTGCCACCAAGTCCGGATACATCATAATCATCATCATCATCATCATCATCATATTCTTCCACTTCTGCAGTCAAGCGTCGTGGGGAGGAATAATTTGCGTTCCAGCGCCCGGTGGGTGGCTCTGGATAGTGTCATTCCGTCTGGTTGTACAATGTCTCTAATGTCAATCCATTTTCTTCTTGGACGTCCTCGTGGTCTCGTCGCAGATGATCTTTGATGTAAGGCCAGTGATGGTAGTTGCTGATGTTGCATTCTAACGACATATCCAAACCACTTGATCTTCTTTCTTTCAATAAATGTGGCACAAGGTGTTGATCCCACAGTCTGTCTGATAGTAGCATTTCTTACTCGGTCTCGGATTGTTAAGTTGGCAGCTCACCTCGGGCATCTAATTTCGCAGGTGTTGATTTTGCGAAGGTGTAATTTGGATAAAGTCCATGTTTGAGATTGGTAGCATAGGGTTGATGTGATTATGCTGTTTATTATTTGTCGTTTTGCGGACATTGGTATGTTTGCATGTTTCAGTATGGGTGATAGTAGATATATAAGTGCACTAGATTTTTGACATCTGATTTCAATTTCTCTGTTCAATCTGCCATCTTATGTGATCATACTTCCAAGGTATTTGAATTCGTTAGCATGTTTCAGAGATGTGCTATTTATCTGTATACTTAGTGGGTCTGGCGATCTGCTAACTTGCATTACTTCGGCTTTGGCTGTGTTTATACTCATATTGTATCTGCTGCAGATTGAACTCAGATTAGTTATGATGTTTAGTCTGCCCTCATCGCTGTAAAACAGGCACCGATCGTCTGCAAATGGAAGTTCATTTATTCCCTGGTGTCAGTTGTTTCATCTGGAGTAAAGAGTTATAAATTTTCTGAATCTGTTCTGTCGAGACTTGCTTCTTTGGAAATTCTGTCCATGTAGATATTGAATTGCAGGGGAGAGAGCACACATCTATCCCTCACTCCTGTATTGACTGTGAACATATCTGATATACCTTCTTGTGTTCTTACTGCACTTTGGCTCGAGTGGTACATGGCTATGATGTTTTCTAGAAGTTGCCCTTGTATCCCATAATCTTCAAGGATCGTCCATAATTTGTATTTGTCTACTCTAGCGAAAGCGTTTTCCTGATCTACAAACACAATATTCTGCTGTCACTATATTCGATAGTTTTTTCACAAATTTGTCTAAGTGTAAATAATGCATCTGTGCAACTTTTACCTTACCGAAAACCGAATTGTACTTTGCTTAACTGTTGTTCAACTATTGGTCTAGTTCTTTGTTCCAATAGTTTTGCATACATTTTCCCTATATGGCTCAGGAGTGATATACCTCTGTATGTTTCACACTCTCTCATATTGCCTTTTTTTCCATATTGGTACTATTATTGCCTGTTGCCAATCATCTGGGACTTTTCTTTCTTCCCATGCTATATTTAAAAGTCTTGTTAGCCATTTAACTCCTGTTTCCCCACAGGCCTGAATAGCTTCTGTGGTTATTCCATCTGGACCTGGTGATGTGTTTTTAGGACTTTTCTGTATAACTGCTTTGACTTCTGCAGGTATGACATTTGGTTCTTGCTGTCCCTGGCATTTAGGCACAAAAGTGAGGTTTTCTATGCTATGTGTGGGGTTATGTAGTTCTTGAAAGTATTCTGCCCACCTTGCTAGTCTTTGTTGTGGATTAAATATCGGTATACCTCTTTTGCTGTTTATGATGGTGGTTGGGTTGTAGCCTGCATCTCTGTTTCTCATTGTGGTGACACGTTTATAAAATTCTCTTGGCCAGTCTTTGCTACGGGTCGCCATCTGTTCTCCGTATATTCTCCAGGATTCATCTCTAGATGCTCTAATTGTTTGTTTGGCCTCTCGACGTGCTATTCTATAAGTAATATAGTCCTGTTTAGATTTAGTTGTGATCCACTATTTGAATGCTACGTTCGTTTTGAATATGCTATCTTTAACTTCGTTGTTCCACCAGACTGTTCTTAATCTTTTGTCCTGCCCTACTTTCTTTGTTCCACATTTATTTTCCAGTGTGTCGAGCATGGCAGCCTTGAAACGTGTCCATTCCTTATCTACGCTTGAGTGGTCATCAGGGATGTTCTTATGTAGGTTTTGGATTTCTTGATTGAATTCGTCGTTAACCGTATTTTCCTGCTGCCTCCTATAATTGATGACATGTGTTGTTACCTTGTTGTTTCTTATTTTCCTGTGTGGTGAAATCTCTTTTATTGTGACTGGTTTGTGATCAGTATCAACATCTGTATTTCGGAGTGCTCTTGAATCTAATAGTAGTCTTCTGTCTGATTTCCTAATTAGAATAAAGTCAATTTGAAGTGCTTGGTCTATGTCATTCCATTTATACCTGGTTTTGGTGTGTCTACGACGATGTTGAAAAAAAACTATTTGCTATTATTAGTCCATGTTCCGAACATATGTTGAGTAGATGTTGACCATTGCTGTTACAATCAGTCTCTGTGTCGCTGAATGGCCCCATGCAATCCTCCCACGGTGTTCTTCGTGTGCCTATTCATCCGTTAAAATCACCCATCACAACTAGTTCATCTGTCTCCTTGACATTATTTAATGTGTCTGCAAGTTTATCAAAATATTCGTCTTTGTCTTCGTCGCTGTAAGTGTCATTACATGGGGCGTATGTTTGTATAAAAGTTGTTGTTCTATTTCCTTCTTTGATCTGTACTAGTATTATCCTTTCTGATATAAATTTAGTGTTGATAATGGATTTTGCTTTGTCTGGATGTAGCAAAAAACCGTCTATGTTTAGCTGTAGCTCGCCACTCCATACAAGAACGTAACCTTCATGTGTTCGTTTCGTGTTCTGCGCCTTTTTCCTACTGTCTGCGAGTCCCAATAATTGAATATTTGATTTTTGTCATAAACTCTACGAGAGCTGTTTCCTTTTATCCTAAACCAGTAACATTCCAAGTCGCAAAAATATCCTTTCTATTTGAAGTATTTCGAAGTTTAGCAGTTGTTGTCGTTAGTCGCTTGTTGTTGTTTGACTTCGGTGTATTGTTTTCGTCGTGAACGCAGATAGAGTTGCGTTTTTCTTTCAATTTCCTCCATAATTCTTGAGCAATAGTACTTGAACAAATAAATTCCCTACCGGTTTGCTGGACCTGTCGTAGGTTTATCCTTATTTGAACAGACTGGTGTTAAGAAACACGCACAGAGCACATAATTGATCTCTGAATCGAGCTACGCGGTTTACACCACCATCTTGAACAGAAATACCATCTGTCGTCATAATTATTCAAAGTTGTACTCTGCTGTCCTTGAAATTCTAGAAAGTTGCTACATTTTTCCTATGTTTGTATTATCCGTCAGATTATATGGTTGTCTGTATATTTATCTATCTATCCACTATTTAGGGCAACAATGCACGACAGAAAATTTGGACAGACAGAGCCCACAAGTCTAGGACAGCAATCTGCCTATGGAAGGAATAAAGTGATAAGAAATAAAGTCCGAATACAACCTGACAAATAATGCACTCAGTGTTGCAGTCGTGTAGTACTGTTGAAAATAAGCCAACGACTTGTTTGCTTCGTTCCCTTTTGGAGGGTATTGTGTCACGCCTAGATATATAGGTCAACTTTCATTGTTCCTGACTTAGGCATGCATTTTGTGAAAACCTTGCTTCCTCTAGACATCTTCCATCCAGGTTAACCAGCTTTAGCTACCCGTGATTAGGTTTTCTTTCTTAACAATATCGCCAGGGCAGAAGCATCAAGGCCTGCTGTTTAAGAGGTCCGAATACCATAGGATGTTACACGTGCAAAACATGCATACGGAAAGTTATCTTTTTCGCCCTTATACGAGAAAGATAAGTATGTTATCTTACGACCCAAAAGATCGGGAGGATGTGTAATATTAGCAGATATATATGGTTCTTGGAAACACAATACAGTTAATAAATGCTACTTTTCGGTTGTATGATGCATAAGTGCGATTGAAAGATGTTGTATGACAGCCATTATATAATAACATGCAGGGAAGAGGGAGAAAGCAACAAAACCTATTTCAGACCCCTAAGCAATAACCCTTTCAGGGCTCGTGAGGAGTGAGACGTTTACAAAAGGGCAATCGTAATTACGACATGGTTGCTAAACTATAGTCATTTAACATGGATGATCTACGTATGTATGTATGTATGTATGTATGTATGTATGTATGTATGTATGTATGTATGTATGTATGTATGTATGTATGTATGTATGTATGTATGTATGTATGTATGTATGTATGTATGTATGTATGTATGCATGCATGCATGCATGCATGCATGCATGCATGCATGCATGCATGCATGCATGCATGCATGTATGTATGTATGTATGTATGTATGTATGTATGTATGTATGTATGTATGTATGTATGTATGTATGTATGTATGTATGTATGTATGTATGTATGTATGTATGTATGTATGTATGTATGTACGTACGTACGTACGTACGTACGTACGTACGTACGTACGTACGTATGTATGTATGTATGTATGCATGCATGCATGCATGTTTGTGTATGTGTGTATGTGTGTATGCGTTTTTACGTATGTGTGTATGTGTGTGTGTACGTGTGTATGTATGTGTGTACATGTATGCATCTGTATGTATGTGTGTACATGTATGCATGTGTATGTATGTGGGTGTGTATGTGTGTATGTGTGTATGTTTGTGAATGTAAGTGTGTATGTATGTGTGAATGTCCGTATGTCTGTATGTGTATGTGTGTATGTGCGTATGTGTGTATGTATGCAGGCTTGTTGTTATGTGCGTATGCAAGTATACGAGTGTGTGTGTGTGTGTGTATATATATATATATATATATATATATATATATATATATATATATATATATATATAAGTGTGTGTGTGTGTGTGTGTGTGTGTGTGTGTGTGTGTGTGTGTGTGTGTGTGTGTGTGTGTGTGTGTAAACGATGAGTTTCGATATGTCAGTTAAATAGACAAGATCACATCTAAGAAGTATGTTACAGAAGAGGCAAGCAAGTAAATTGGGCACTTAGAAACTGCACTTTATGGAAGGAAGAATATCTTACATAATTTATCATTGAGTAATGTCGAATATTGGTAATAGACTATAACTTTAGGAATTGAATCCCAACTACGCCTCCACGTGATAGAGGATGGAAATGGCTGTCAAAGGCCGCGTTAAAAGAACACCATGTAATTATCGAATACAAGGGGAAACCATCACATTATCTTCCCACGTTGTCATGGCGACACACATTTCCGAAATACTGAACGACGTTAATGGCTGTCTTATGACATCCTCGTCCGTTAGGGACAGTCATGAGCCACAGGTGACATAAGACCGTCATCCAGCTACTGATGGCAAAACTAAAACTATAACTAAGCTTAATAAATTTAGAATAGGAACATGGAATGTTGGGACATTAAATGAGCTAGGAAAGTTAAACAATATTCAAAGAGAAATGGAAAACATGACAATGAATATACTAATCATACGTGAGATGAGATGGAAGGGATCTGGAAAAATTATAACCGACAAACACACAATAATTTATTCTGTAGGGGACACACATGAAAAAGGTGTAGGAATAATATTTGATGAAAACACAGCCACATCTATGAATGGATACTGGTGTATATCAGATACAGTTATTGTCATGAAATTGCTGAAAGGAGTTCACCTGGTAAAGCTCCCGAAAGCCCTGTTCTCTAGTTCCCTCAGCCTAGACCAGTTGACCTAGTCCAAGCGAGATAATCGAGGTAGTATCTTACCCCACCTGAGGGCGATTGGTGGCCCTTGGCTTCTGGACGATTCGGCTGAGTAAAGCTCGACCCAACGTGTTCCGGCAGAGCATGCACATTGGGAGATATAAGCAAAAAGACCAGCAGTTCTGTTCTGACCGGGACAGTGAACGGGTGTGATTTGCTGTGCGGTGTTTTCGCTAAAACTAGGGAGAGAAGAGGCCGATGTCGTTTGCCTTTTTGAAGAAAGCTGACATAAAATCCCGAAGTAGAATGATGGTTCCTCAATTCAGCCAGCTTTCACAAACTAAGGTACGTTTCATACATTAATATAATTTACGAGTGTCGAAGCGCGATTGTTTGTACACGTGTGTGCTGACCGTCAAGGAGAAATCGGTCAGGTGTGAACGAAGCGGGCTTGTGTTTATACAGGTAATTATTTACCGGGGGCTACGGGGTGTCAGGCATTGGTAGCACCTTTGGTAAAAATGACTCTCATGTCCTTTTCATGACCCATCCCCCACTGGTCCAAGCCTGACACTTAGCTCGTGCCTGTGGCTCCTAGTAGCTGTCAGCATGCAACAGCTGCCACCCCCTGGGCAACAGCTGTGAGTGGCTGGCTAAACCAGACATGGGTTGCCGATTTGGTGTCAAACCAAGCGGTAAACTAGAGTATGCCTACCCAGCATGTAAAGACAGGATTCGGCAGACTGCACGGAAGAAATCATTCATGATTCAACGGGCAAGACGGCGTTTACCTGCAAAGCGTTGTGGACGTAATGAGCACGAGAAGGCACCTAGAGCGCCCTGCTCAACCACTGCACCTGTATTCGTCTCCAGTCGTCTCGACTTGTCTTGCCACTGGACTCAGATGGACTCAGATGGACTAAGATTTACCCGCCTGTTTCGTACGGCGACTAGAGAGCGGGTTGTTTCCTCACGAAATGTTATGGGACCTCGGCCCAGTCAAATAACCCGCGTAAACCGAGTTCACACCTGGGCGATTTAGAACTCCAGCATAGTGCGCGTCATCGGTGTGGTAAAGGTGTCGGAGCGCAACCGAAAGTTGCGGAAGGCGTTAATTAGACCTCGACGTGTGTGGTATCGGCGAACTCGGTTCGACGAGACGAACCTCTTGAGATGGTCGTCGGAAGTGTCGAAGTTCATTCGAAGTACATCGCGGGTGTCGAAAGTTGTATCATGTGGTGAAGCGACCACTGGCTTTTTCTTGGCTTTCCTCACATCTGTTGTTAATTAGTCGCCTTAACGGACCACCATCTTAATATATAGTGGGTTCACGAGAGGGTGACACTGGAGGGATGCGACAGAGCTATTCACAGCATACTGAACCCAGTTCCAAATGCTCTGGCCCTAACTGGGGGATGAGGGATCGGGATGTGGACTTCTGCTACAGGGGAATTTCCCTGTATAATTTATTATTCTCCTGGATCGAAGTTAGAGTCCCGGAAACCTATTGTATAGTCGTTAATCACAAAGAGAACCAGGGAGAGGGGGACTACCTCAGAGGGAGTGGAAGTGTGTTGTCGTTGGCCCTCCTTCAGGGCCATTTTGTCTCTATGTACCATTAACCCACTAACCCGGTGTGTTGTGTCATTTAGCGGTCTTTTCAGGGTGGAACCAGTTCACAGACACCATGACCAGATACTCAGCCTTACTCCATGCTAGTCCGGGAAGGTGGACAAAACCAGAGAGAGATGACTTGGTGACGGTAGTAGCATTGCTAGCTTACATGCGTGACGTGAGGTGACGCTTCTACACAGCACCATGTCGCAGCGAAGACTCAACTTCGCTACAGTCCAGTCCCCGTCGTCGATCTCTAAGTTTATCTTCAGTCAGTCCACCTGGTATTATGTTGCCTACGCACGGGCGAGTATATTTTCTGACATTGTGACCCACTAGTCCAACTATTAGGATAGAACTGCATCGCCCTTTACGTCAGGATGGCCTGGTGTTTCTGGAATTGTCTAACACTTAAGGGTAGGAATATTGGTGACATTAGCTACAGGGTCACCGGCTACCGGTATTTACTTTGAGTGAAAGAAGCCACTTGATCATCTCCCTTGACTGTTGCAAGCTCCAAGTGCTTTTAGGACCGGTGATTGTAATCTCGATAACTACAGGCGTCACCAGCAATCTCAGTGAGCTTGAACTGTGTTATATGGTGGCTTCCACGGACAGTTATCTATCACTCGCCTTACCAGTGAACCTTTAGTTGATTGGCCTCCGAAACTTCTACCGAGATGTTATTCAGACGTCATCACGTACCCAAGCAACTCGGAGTCACCACATCGACCCGCTAGTCAGTCCAGCTGAGTCTACACCTAGCCAGAGACGTTCGACGCTGTGGGAGAAGATGACTGACCTCCTTAGCACTGTGGTATCGTGCTCTGTGTACAGTGATGTTTAAGACGTCCTGAGGCTACTCCAGATAGCCATATCTTCTATGGCCTGGCGGTTGCCAGGATTCTCTCATGGACATATTCATTGTTGATATGCATCTTGTACATTATACCATCGAGTCACTATGCGTAGATACCCGAGTTGTCTCAGGTGTTCTGGACGAGAGGTGAAAGGGGTATACTCCCGTGGTTGATAGTGAGAGAGACATGAATCCAAGGGCTGGCGGGGTCTGTAGACTGAGATTGATCGTATTCCCAGAGTACCTCTATACCCTTAATAAGGAGTGATAGTATCCTCCCCTCACCCCAGGGAATACTACGACAGTTAAAATGTTCACAATCAAAGGTGAACCAATAGATATAAATATTATACTAGTACATGTACCATTAAGAAGCAGTGGTGATGAAGAAATACAACACTTTTACGATGAAGTAGAAATGACAATAGCTCAAATTCGATCACAGTAAATAAAAATAATACTGTGATATTTTAATGCAAAAGTAGGAAAGGGGAAAATAGGGGATATAGTGCGGATTACCGGTGTAGATACAAGAAAGGAAAGGGGAAAAAATTAATGGAATGGGAAAATATTAATGATATGATAATTGGAAACACATGGTTTAAACACCATAAATGACGACTATACACATGAAAAAGGCCTGATATGAAAATAGCAACCAAATTGAACATATGCTTATTAAAAAAAGGTTTAGAAATGCATTAATTAATGTAAAGACAATGCCTGGTGCTGACGGTAATAATGATTGTCATGGATTTACTTTATTGTGTCGTCCCTGGAGTGAGGGGAATCAACACCCACATTATTTTTAACCTCATATCATTATTCTGGAGAATCTACTAGATTCCGTCCACCACACTCCCTCAGTCAATAGATACCTCTTTCCCTCTCTCTCTCACCATTTGCTCATGCCCCCTCTCACACTTCCCCAAAAAACAACATACTTAACAACTCTAACTTCAAAAAATTAATAACAGGTTAATTTAATAAAGAAAAGTGTATGTATGTGAGAAGTGTAAGTATAGAATGTATGTCGTATACTCTAGTGTGTCTCCAGAATCAGACCGAACATCTCAGGAGCCAAGTCTGATCATCCTTGTAAGGACTACACAACATCATAGATCAGTACACGATAACCTCACCAAATGATGTGTCCCTCCTGCGAGATGTTGACTTCCTCCGGTGGTTTTTTGATAACACAGATAATTGGTCACCAATCACTGATATAGTCAGATACTGATCCTGAATCGATCACACAGCATGTTATTAAATGTCCCTAATGTTCTGAGACTTAAAACATCCTTGTCTTGTGAAAACCCGGAACACTGTCCCTTGAAATAACATGATTCCTTTTCTAAAGGTCCTACTGTTTCACAATTACACTGTTATTGTTTACCGTCCCACAGGAATTTAGTAATTTAATAAAAGCACTAAGTTCATTGTTCCTGTTAACTAAATATTCACTATGGTTCTTTCCAAATGTGATGTGGAAAGCAATCACTAGTGTTCTGTTCACATGTGGTTTTTGAAACATTAATCTCACGATTGTTCCTTCTCCAAATGATGTGGAAAAACAATCTCTAGTGTTCTGCTCACATGTGGTTTTGATAAATAATTTCACTATTGACTTCCATGATCCCTATCACTAAGAAGTCATCTGTTGGATATGTATATGTTTCGGCTCAACCGAGCCATGTTCCTTCAGACCCCTTTCATCATGGGCTCAGTGCAAAAGCTGCTGAATAACTCTGCCTGCACTAAGGTCTCCATTCTAGTAAGCAGTGATGTTTCAGCTTCACTGAGTAACCTGAGTAACTTGAGTAACCTGAGTAACTTGAGTAACCTGAGGGAACCTGTGAAAGAGAGAGAACACACCGGTGAGAGCAACCGGACACTGACTCCCATTAGATGAGTGTAGGCCGACGGCCTCACTCAGATAAATGACAGTGACCCAAACTCTGTCATGGGGCAGAGGAGCTCATCACATCGGTCTGGATTAGGGAAAGACAAGGAAAGACCAAAATGTAAAGTGCAGAACCCCAGTAGACCCCCACTGCAAGATCCCACCATTGGACATTTCCCTTATCCCCCCTCCCCCCAACCATCCTCAATCCTTCTAATATCATCCCACTTCACTATTTCCCACCAGCTGAGCTAATTGATCTCTCACACTAGTTAGTTTTAACAATGCGATTGCCCACTGTCGCCGACACTCCTTGAATACCTAACCACAACTCAACAACACTATGTTCAAGCTCTAGCTCTATCAAACACTAGATTATTCTACATTATTTACATCTAAACGATTTGTAGTAAATACCTTATGAACACTCAGCTCTATCTACATCGAATCTACGCTTGCCATAACAGACACATGTTCCTCAACATTAATTGATACTGAAAACGCTAGATTCTTTTCTAAACTAAAACAGAGCGAGTCAAAACACTTCCGCCTAGGCCAACTCTCTTGTTCAAACTAACGGTAACAAATTCTGTTTTGCATACAGTCGGGGATTTGTCCTTGTGACGTCATTCGATGTAAACATCAGGTTGCCTCCCTGTCGGGACTAGTTTCCCGTACATCAAAAGTCCCTCTCGTCTGTGATCTATAGAAATTCATTTCTCCACTTCTAAGATCTAGCCGACTTTCCTTTGATCCGACTTGAGTTTGTCTCCACTAGTAACAAACAATTGCCACTGTGAATACAGACTGGTTATCTGTTAGTGTATCATCTTATCGTTAACGACAGTGGTCTCGTGACATAGACCCCCTCTTAAGAGAGTAGTCCATCTCACTCTTTCCATTGTAAGCTCGATCCAGATGATTTATTCCTCTTCTTTAGGAGCTGGGTGTCTGGACAGAAAATCTGCTCCAACATTTTCCTTCCCAGGTATGTACTCCACTGTGAACTGGTAAGGTTGAAGTAGCAACGACCACCGCATCAATCGGGCGTTGAACTTCTGAGAAGTAGCCATGAACATCAAGGACTAATGATCCGACTGGACCCGAAACTGAACTCCATACAAATAGGGCTGGAATTTCTGTACGGCCCATACAAGAGACAAATACTCTCTCTCGACCGTCGAATAATTCCTCTCAGCCTGGAGAAGTTTCTTGCTTGCGTTGCCACAGGTTTCAAAACCGAAGTATCGTCTCTCCCTTCTTGTAACAGGGCTGCCCCAATTCCAATCCCACCCGCATCCGTTCTCAACACAAATGGTTTGGAAAGGTCAGGGAGCTGTAACACAGGTTTGCTGACAAACGCCTTCTTCAACTGAAAGTAGGCACTCTCGCACTCCGGTGTCCAAACGGTTTGGTCCGGGGATCCCTTTTTCAAGGTTTCTATTAATGGAGCTCCCAGTTCAGTGAAATGTGGGATAAATGTGGGGTAAAACCCACACAACGATAGAAAGGATCGTACATCCTTCTTCGTATTTGGCCTTGGAGCACTTCTGATTTTTCCTAGTTTCTTTTCCTCTAGGACAATTTGTCCTGGGGTGATGGTGTAACCCAGAAATTCCAGAGTCTAGTAACCAATCATGCACTTGGTTGGACGAGCTGTAAGCTCTGCTTCCTTGAGCCCATTGAAAACTCTCTCCAAGGATTGCAAATGGTCATCCAAGCTGTCACTGGAAATTAGTATATCATCCGTGAATGAGATAATGGACGGATCCTGCAAGGGATCTAGTAAGGTCCTCATCATGCGAGTAAACACACTAGGTGCATTGCTGAGTCCAAAGGACGTGACCTTGAATTCGTAATGTCCACTGGGTGTACTGAAAGCCATTAGGGGTCGAACATCTGGTTTGACCGGTATCTGATAATACCCCCGACTCAGATCCACCTTTGAGAAGTACCTAGCCTTATGGAGCCTAGCGAATAACTGAGTTGGATTCGACAAAGGTTCCACCTGAAATTGAGTATGACTGTTCAAGAGTCGATAGTCTATATACAACCGGTGTTTCCCACTTGGTTTGCGTGACAAAACCACCCCGCTTTGCATGGGGATGTGGATTGCGCAATCAAGTCATCCTCCAGCAGTTTCTGTATTTCCTCCTCCAGGGCCTTTTCATTAGAGAATGGCACTGGGTAAAACTTTTGGCTAACAGGCTCCTGTGTGGTCATAGGCATCTCGAACTCAACCAACCTCGCTCTTCCTGGTTTATCAGTCAGTATCTCCTTATGAGACTCAAGAACCTGGGCAATCTTTTCCCTCTTTTGGGAAATAAGATCAGGGTTCACCTGCACATCCCTGTAGGTATCCTGGTGTACCAGGGGATATTCCCTGCCCTCGTTGGTTCCCACTTCAGTCTCCACTGCAACTGCCATTGCCATGAGATGGGCTGCTTTATTTCCGGGTCTCTCCTCGTACTTCCGCATTAGATTGATATGGAAAATCTTCGACTTTCCCCGGATCTGAATCTGATAGTTGGTTATGAATATCACTTTTTCCACGGGAAATGGTCCTTGCCAACCTATCTCCAGTTTTTTGGTTCCCGTTGGGAGTAGCAACAAAACTTTGTCTCCCACCTCTAGTGATCTGTCTTTAGACCTACGGTTGTGGTAAGCCGCATGTCTTTTTCTGGCCTTTTAAAAGATTTGAGTCGCCAGAGTCCATGTTTTGTGAAGTTTCTCTTTCAGTTCCTCCACATAATTATAAGAAGAGATCACTTCTTCTGACGCCCCCTCCTCAGTCCAACTCCTCACCATGGCTTCCAACGGTCCTTTGATTGGACGACCAAACAGCAAAGTAGCGGGTGGTAGTCCGGTTAAGCCATGAGGTACTTCCCAATAGGCAAAGAGTGCTCCTGGGATATATTTATCCCACATATCACGTTTTTCCTGTGCCAGTTTCCGGAGCATTCTCATCAACGTGCCGTTGAAACGTCCGACTTGTCCATTGGCTTGAGGGTGGTAAGGGCTGGTATGTATATGGTTAGAGTGGAACACTCTAATTACCTCCTCCATTAGTTTCCCACAAAACTGGGACCCATTGTCCGTCAGTATTTGATCAGGGAAGCCGAATCTTGTAAAGGCATCCATCAGTACATCAGCCACTCATTTCGAGTCAATGGTTGGCAATGGTATGGCTTAACCCCACATCGAACAGCAATCCACCATTGTGAGTATGTACATGTTCCTCTTCTTAGTCCTAGGAAGAGGACCCACGATATCGATGGCTACCCTCTCGAAAGGAGAGTTCATGATGGGCATTTTACCTAAGACCACCGGCGCTGTCCAGTTTTTCGGTGCCACCCTCTGGCACTCAGGGCATGACTTCACATACCGACGCACATCACCTGTCATTCCCGGCCTATAGTAACGGTAGGAAATTCGCTGCATCGTGGCGGCAATACCCATATGCCCACTAAATGAGATGGTATGCCCCATATGAAGAATTTGGGAACGGTGGGCCTTCGGGACTACCAACTGACCATGTAGATTGTCTCCCCTTCCGGCTCTCCTGTAGAGTATCCTGTTCTTCATGTAGTACTGCCCCCGTTTTTGTGGATCAGCACTTCTTTGTAGCTTCTTGTAGCAAGGACGTAAGGTTGCATCCTCACTCTGGGCAGTTCGCAACTCCCCCGGCAGTGGGTTAGTCACAATTGCTTCTGCCTGATCCAGTCTCGTCTGAGAGCGAGTCTGTATTGCTCCCATATGGATTGGCTCCCTGGGCATTCCCAGAAAGACATACCGGCAACCGAGGATGACGGGGAAAATGGATCGGCCAATACAGTAGCTTTGATTGTGCCGGTGACATATCTTGACCGAATCTCCACCTTGGCAATGGGAAATTTCATGGCTACAGCACTCTTCTGTGCAGGCTGTATCTCCATGGTCTCACCTGTGAATTTTTCTGGGTGTACCAGATCCGCGGGAAAACACGGCCTCCCCGTCCTTA
>JACEFZ010019804.1:0-17589 GCA_014155875.1 Cepaea nemoralis
TCGCCTGCCCCTTCATCTCTTCTTCCAGTCAGTATGCAGCAATGCTTTTAAGTAAAAATTGTACAACAGTGCTGTCTTGTAATGTCGCCAAAATAAATAAATATTTACTTTGTCGTTTGTCTCTATTTTTTTTAAATTTAATTCATCAATTCTTTTCATCACAAGCCGTATTTGACTGATTTTTAACCATGACATGCAATCTATTCAAACTTTGTATATCCACATCTCCGGGGCTTCAATTCCATCCAATCCATTTTCCAATTGCTTGTTCATTGTAAAGGTTTCTGTATATATATACTACATAAGTCTTGAATATAAACATTTGACAATTTTCACTTTTAAATGTTTTACTTATCTCACCAAATTTGAAATATTCATAATTCATATTTTGTTCCCCATGTTGTTGAAAATAAATTTTGGCCATTTCTAACCTAATTTGAAATTTCCTATTTTATTTTTATTACATTACTTTATTAGCCATCAATCAATCAATCAATTATTCAATAGACGTGTTATATCTAACAAATAAGTATACTCGAATCCTAAATGATAGTTGCCAAGTGCTCTCAAATATATAATATAAAGCTGTTAACGAAATTAAAGTTTGTTTACTAAATAAATAGTATAATTATAATATAAACAATCTTAGCACATATAGAGATTTGGTAATTCATGCATAAATTTTGAATAGACCAAGCTCTGTTTATATATAACGTAAATCAATAAATTACCGTGTAAAAACTAAACAAATTATGCTTTAATATGTATTAAGTGAGTAAAAGATTACACTGATATAGATACGTACCATTTTCGCGATTTCAGCTACAAGCGATAAATCCAACGGAGAGGAAGTTACAAAGCGGAAGTAGAATAAGGTTTAAGAAAACTACCCCATTCATAGCACAAATATATCAAGAGCGATAATCAATACAATCCTTGCTTCGTATAGTTCAGTCTTTGAAATTCTGTCATATTCCTCTTCTTCATCAGGTGTCTTATCTAGGGCAGTCATCGGCGGTCATGAATTCCAAGTCCTTGCTGCCATCTAATTTTCCTACGAAGTCGATATTGCTTACATTTTATTTGTTTCCCACCTGCTTAAGCTTGCCGCGTACATCTTTTCTTCTATTATCTCCCTTGCAAGTATTTTCTGGCATAATTCCGTTTCTTCTGTTGATATTTACATTCCATTTTTTTTTTCCCTGTCTGTATAGTTGTGATGAGTGAACTACAACTATTACAGTCGTGTTCTAATATTTTGTAGTTCTTCTTCTGCTACTGCGTTTATCGGAGAGTTTTTTTTTTTTCAGACGTGATTGCGTTGTGCCTGTTTTTTTTTTTTCCCCACAAAAGCGGCATTTTGGGCCCATTAGGCCGACACATCCGACTTCGGCGGGCATTTGTTGACAGGGTTAAACCTCCCGGGATATTTTGTAGTTATAATTGGGGCATGTAATCTGCATTGTTATTTTAGTTAATGAATGTTCATATACATATACTTTAGCTATCTCACAATGTGTGGCGGGGTAGGGGTAACCCTTATTAAAGGAGAGGTAAGATGCCTCCTTCCCCCCGCTAGTCTACGGAACACCCTTGGGTAAGGTGAAGTCCCGTTTCGCCCCCAAACAGGGTTAAGTGAAGCCATGGGTGCAGGAGGTGGATGAATTTGAAGAACCGCCAACAGATAGTTGTAGGTAATTGTAGACAGTCAACATTTTTTGGTCACGTTTATGATAAGAAATAAATTGGAGAACTTTGTGACAATTAGCAAGACTGGGGAGGGAGAGAACAAGGGGAAGGCAGAGAAGTAAATACATAGCTGGCTTGACCACATGGCATGGTCGAGACAAGACCCTTGCGCTGATCCACGACTCCGGTGATCGAGTGAGATGGCGAGACATGACCGCCCACGCTTACCGGCATGGCACATGATGATGATGACCTCACGATGTGTAGATTATGCAGTCTTGTCTTTAGTATGGAGATATTCCTCTCTCCATAAATGCCTCAGTTTATTCAATGCAGTAAATTTGAGCTAGTCAGCGTCTATTTTCCAAACTGGAGAAATTTGCACCAACAGCAAGATTATTCTTTGAAGCAACGATTTGTCAGTTAGTAGAACAATCAATGGATAGTCATTTAGCACATTTCGACATTTTCGACATTTATAGAAGAGACCTTATCAGCGAAATGTTAGTTGTGTGAAAATACTATATGGTACCAGTTGCAATGAGTATGTTTCCGTCTGGCCTTTTCTCGGAGTATTGGGCGTCCGCCAGATTACCTGGTCACTTTTGCCGTACCATACTCTCCAGGCCATAATAGTTCTTCCCACTATACTCATGATCCTAAAGGGCACTGACCACGTCTCCATTATCATGCACTACTCCACCCAACGAACAGACGCAGCCAATCTTTCCGCCTGCTCGTTTCTTACCACATCAAAATGTCCTGGCGAAAAGATCCAATAGATGCTCCCTATCTTTGATTTTATAAATTTGAAGCATGTCACTGTGCTCGAAGCATACCTTTCTTTACCTTTCTCAGCATGATCTGTCACATGTAAGTCCTTTACAATCAAGACATGCGTGTGTTATTCATACTCCAGCTAATGGAACGCTGCAGTGGCTGCCTCACCCCCATTCTCATATTAGATATTGTGGTATGATATGCCAGATAGGGGTCAGCATGACCGAATGGATAAGAACGCGTGTTCTTAAACTCCGGTGTGCTGTTGCCGAGGTAAGAGATTCAACTTCTACACTGGAAGTTGGACTAAAATGTTGACCTCTCGTCCTTGACTTGGGGACGTAAATTACAAGTACCTCTGAAGTTATAGTGGGTTTGCCTGATGACGAGGGACACTGTTAACAGGGAAAGCTAATCCAAATGCAAAATACAGTCTAGCACTACTAGGAGTAGTGTGTATGGACAACGCTTGAGTTCAAAGCGAGCGAGAACAAAACAAAAGGGAAAAAATATGCCAGACTTTCTTGCACTAAACACCTCTCATTAACCTTCGCTGTGAAGCATCAAGCACTTCTTACCACAGCGCCATCCGTGTACTCAATTACATTACCTCGGCGTGAATTGTCGTGAATCAGTTGATACAGCTCCAATTTGCTGGCCAATCCCTGCACTCCTCGTTTAATGTGATTATGACCCTGCACAGGTCTGATATTGTCTCTGGTATTGTGATCCACTCCGCACCCCTGCCAATGTTTTCAAGCATACACACTTCTCTGATTGTGTCCTCTGTCTGAGCCATCCGCAATTTTTCTCCTATCAGACAGACCCTGACCATGGGACAGTGATGACATCACAACAATAAGAATCGAGGCTCCCCCGATGTGTCTCCACCTTGCCGTGGTGGGGGAGCTTGCGTGTCCCATCGACCCCATGTGCTTGCCGATGGGTGAAAACTACATATCGGACGGCTCGTGGGATAGGGACCAGACTAAGAGAGACACAACCTGCTGCTCTGCAGGTAAGACTGAGGATAGCAGTCAAAATCAGGCAAACGATCTCTAAAATCTCAGTCCGGACATAACCTCTAAGGCTCCCATCCGAGGTGTATGGCTGAACGTCTCTAAGCCATAAACTCTCGGAAGTGAGAGCCTGATCGACACAAACCTACATCAGAATTGTGATGATGTGCTGAGAACGCTACATGCTCGGCGCAGATTCGTTCGATGGCTCTTAGCTGGGGGATATGAGGTATCCCCGGATGAAAGGTCCTGACCGTTACTCGCCCACAGACGCACGGAGGTAAGGTGCTGAGCCGGCAGCACATGTAGCCTACCTCGTGAGCGAGTACAAAAGGTGGAAAAACACCTCGGTCGCACGTCTCGCAGACGTCCGATAGTCTGTAACCACACTCATGGAGTGAGTGTTGTCAAAGGTGGAAAATTGTCTCCTTGTCACGAAATGGAACGCCTGTCTTGCGAATCCATTACGTGGCAGCCCGAAGCGAAAGCTTGCTGTGTGGAAGCCGAAACAAGAGTCTCGAAACCCGAGGAAGGCTAACCTCATTAAAAAATGCCCGCCGGAAGCCGGAAGTGTCGTCCTACGGGTGGCAAACTAAAAATTGATACTACGCAATTACGTCCGAGTGAAATGTCTCGTCCGAATGTCTCTCGTGCTAGGAACAGCTCTGACTACCTAGTTTCAGAATGCCGCTCTTGTTCGTAACAGCTCTGACTAGGTAGTTTTCCGAATGTCTGTCGTGCCTGGAACAGCTCTGACGGGCGCAACGACAAGCACATGTCCGAAAACTCGCTGAGTGGATGCCGTCTGCAAACCTGTCTGGTTTGTGCGGGAATGGCCCGGGGTAAACGAAATGACCAATATATTGAAGTGAGGATTTAAAGCAGCCATGAGCAGGACGTGACGATTTCCCTCGGTGAGCCCAGATCCAGGGCGTTATGTGTCGGCCCTGCAACTATGGAAGCAACCTTGGATGGCGGAAAATGCTATGGACTGTCCCTGCCTTCCTTTGAGGGATGACCGTTGTCTTCGACCATTCCAACTTGGCCAGCAAGGTTGCAGATGGCACCACAAAAGTGAGAGTCTCCCAGGAATGCTACCTGGTCAAAAAAGCACGCTAAAGTCGATGTGTTGGCCTACGGGTTTCGGCCCAAGGGCGCATAACAGACACACCGCAATCACATCTGAAAAAACACTCCGGATGAACGAAAAGAAGAAGAAGAAGAATCGAGAAAGCGGCCCAAAAGCCTGAATGGGAATATTGCTTGGCTAGCAAACCCATTTTGTAGAAAGTCCGAACTGAAAGCTCGCTGAGTGGATGTCGTCTGCATCCTGACCTCTCCTGGTTTGCGTGGGGAATGGCCTATGACGAACGAAGTGCCCAATATATGGAAGTGAGGAATTGAATCTTCCATGCGCAGGAAGCGACGATTCCTTTGGTGAGCCCAGTACCAAAGCGATGCCAACATGTTAGTCCTCCTTTCTTCAGTGTAAAGCCATGATACTCTAATTGGATTTACTATCTATAAGGCACGTGGCTCATTAATGAAACGGTGAAAATCAACTTGTAAAGAACATGACTGGCGAACGGGAATCAATTACAATGTCGAAGCTCGAGGAAAAGTTAAAATCCGTTTTTAATCTGGAATTTGCAAGACAGGGCACTGTTCCGATTGACGGTCCCAAATAGTTCCGCAGTTAATGATAACTCTTAGGTGTAAACAGTCTCCCTTACAGGGCCTCATTGGGTACCGGTAAATACGAAACACAGCAGAATGTTCTTTTACGTTCAGTAGTTAGCTATTGCTTTCTGAGCGAGAATCGACGTTTAAACTCAACTGACCGGTGTATTGAATGAACCCGCCATCATCATCATCATCATCATCATCATCATCATCAAATGCCATGCCAGCTGGCGTAGGCGTTCATGACTCTCCACAGATCTCGGTAATTGATTTTCTGGATCAACTCTGCTGATGATATTCCTCCAAGCCACCGCCTCAATCTATCCAGCATCGCCATCAGTAGCTGGATGACGGTCTGGTGTCGCCTGTTGCTCATGACTGTCCCTACCGGACGAGGATGTCCTAAGATAGTCGTAACTTGCCATCAGCGTGCCGAAAGTTTAAGAGCTCGAAGTTAGAACGCCCTCGTCCTTTCGGTCACATCGACTGCTTTTGAAATAATTTGTTAATTGCACGTCCGTTACATGACGTCTCCACAACCTCAGCACTTCTTGGCTGTTGCAACTTGCTAAACAATTTTGCGTTCATTAGTTTGACATTGCTTACTAAACAGCCTACGCTTATATGAGTGTATGGAAACCAGTGCAACGTGGTCTGCTACAAAATCGGCTGCAGCTGTGCATTACACGTGGTATGTAGGATTGCGAATTCGCCACAGCCTTGCTAGCAAGAGTAACAAAAACACTAAAACTATTGGCCCACAAAGGCTTGTCGACTTAGTGATGGCGATTCTCAAATACGACAATTACGTATGCGGATTCTGTAATTTAAAGTCACGTTGTCGCTTTTTGAGTGTAGGCTAAAGCTAAGGTATTCTTCTTCTTCTTCTTCTTCTTCTTCTTCTTCTTCTTCTTCTTCTTCTTCTTCTTCTTCTTCTTCTTCTTCTTCTTCTTCTTCTTCTTCTTCTTCTTCTTCTTCTTTCAACGTTTGCACAACATCCATTGAAGTGGGTAAATGTTCGCTCTCAACCCTTGTTCCATTTTGGTCAACATTTTTCAACTTCGACGGTTAAGGTTTCTTTTCTGGATTCCTCCACCTATTGGCAGGTTTCTGTGAAGATTGTGCTGTAGATGACAACACAGGGGAGTCTCCGTGGCGAAGTGATCAAACCATCTGCCTCGGGCTCCGAAAGTTGTGGGTTCGATTCCGTCAACCGCAACCTTCGGTTCATGAGTGCATTTTTTCGGAGACTCCTGAGGGTCGTCGCTGGAGCTACGGAGTTCGTACTTTGTGCGACGCTTTCCGCGCTGCGGAAAGAGACTCAGCCATGTGGTATAAAAATCCGGTGCAATGAAGTCGACTTTTAAACGACTTTTAAGCGACGACAGGGGCAATCCCATCACAGATAATAAAGTGTATATCATTCATCCATTCATTCATCAGATAATAAAATGTCTATCAAACAACATTCAGATAGTAACGTGTTTATCATTCATTCATTCATTCATTCATTCATTATTCAGATAATAAAGTGTCTACTATCATTCTTTCATCGGATTATAAAGTGTCTTTGATTCATTCATAAAATAATAAATTGTTTATCATTCGTTCATCAGATGATAAAACATCTATCACTCATTCATCGGATAATAAAGTGTATATCATTTATTCATCAGATAATATCGTGTCTATCATCCATTCATTCATACATTCATCAGATAATAAGTGTCTCTCAAGACACCGCATGACGAGAACACAGAAGAAGAACCATCTGCAAATCTAACCATTAGAGAACTCCTGTTTGCGGATGACCAAGCACTAATAGCAAAATCAGAAGCTGAATTACAAGACCACATGAATAGTCTAAACGAAATGTGTAGGGAACATAACATGAAAATTAGCACAAGTAAAACAGAGGTAATGACTATAACTAAAGAAGAACAAACAGCAACAATTCACCTAAACGAACATCCCTTGAAACAAGTAAAGAGTTTCAAGTACCTAGGAAGTATAATATCATCAAATGGCAGATCAGAAGACGAGATCGAAAATAGGTGCAATAAGGCAAATCAACTCATTGGACAAATGGCACCAATACTAAAGAACAAACATGTATCAATAACTACTAAGAAAGCACTTTACAACACAATCTTCCTGCCAACTCTATGCTACCAATGCCACACCTGGACAGTGACAGAAAAAGAGAAAAGAAAAATCACAACAACAGAAATGAGGTTCCTGAGAAGAATACTCAACGTATCAAGAAGAGATAAGATCAGAAATGAAGAAATCAGGACAAAAGATGGGGTTAAAGCAGCACTAGATTTATAAGAAAGCAGCAAATCAAATGGTTTGGCCATGCAAGTAGGTTACCAGTCAACAGCATCCCACAACAAGCAATGATGTACAGACCAGATGGAATCAGAGGAAGAGGCCGACCACGTAAACGTTGGGCGGAGGGAATAGCAGAGTCCATGGGAATATCGATATATGAAGCCCATAATCGGGCACTCTCACGAAGTTTATACTTCACCTCGACACCGCAAGGTACAAGAGGAACATGATGAGATGGGATGAGATTCATTCATCAAATAATAAAGTGTCTATCATTCGTTCATCGGATAGTAAAGTATCTATCATTCATTCATCGCATAATAAAGTGTCTACCATTCATTTATCATGTAATAAAGTGTCTGTCATTCATTCAGCATATAATAAAGTGTCTGTCATTCATTCATCATATAATAAAGTGTCTGTCATTCATTCATCGGATAATAAAGTGTCTTTAATTCATTCATCGAATAAAAACGTGTTTATCACTCATTCATTCATCAGATAATAAAGTGTCTACCATTCATTATTCAGATAATAGCGAGTCTATCGTTAACTAACGCATTCATCAGATAATAAAGTGTCTATCATTCTTTCATCAGATAATAATGTATGTATCATTCATTATTCAGATAATAAAGTTTTTATCATTCAACCATCAGATAGTAAAGTGTCTATAATTCCTTATTCAAATAATAACGTGTCTATCATTCATTATTCAAATAATAAAATGTGTATCATTTATTCATCAGATTATAAAGTAGTCTATCATTAATTCATTCCTCAGATATTAAACTGTCTATCATTCATTCATTCATTCATTCACTCATTGGATAATAATGTGTCTATCATTAGTTCATTAATCGGATAATAAAGTGTCTATCATTCATTCATCAAATAATAACGTGTCTATCATTCATTCATTTATCAGATAATAGCGTGTTTATCATTCATTCATATATCAGATAATAACGTGTCTAGCGTTAATTCATCAGATAATAAAGTGTCTATCATTAATTATTGAGATAATAATATGTCTATCATTCATTTGTCAAATAATAAAGTGTCTATCACTCATTATTCAGATAATAACGTGTCTGTCATCCATTCACTCCTCAGATAATAAAGTGTCTATCATTCATTCATCGGATAATAAAGTATCCATCATAAATTCATTCATCAGAAAAGTGTCTATCATTCATTCATTCATTCATTCATTCATTCGTCGGACAATAAAGTGTCTATCATTCATTACTCAGATAATAACATGTCTATCGCTGGTCTCCCTGGCCTAGGAGTTAATGTCTTTCTCCGTAATCCCGTATATTCTCGTGAGTAACGTAACCTGCGCGAGAATCGGTTGCGGTTCTCGCCGCGTTGGTAACTTGCGGGATATGTGAGCTGGCCGCTCAGAAAACAATAGCAAACTACTGAGCGTAATCTTGCCTAGTACATCGACAGCGGTTAAAAAGTTCTGATGTTGACCGTAACGTCCTGTAATTTGCAAAAAAATAAATCTTCTATATCTATAAAACAAAGTGTATGTATATATGTATGTAAATATGTATGTCCTTTATTTGTTCGCGAACGGCCCATCCGATTGAGATGAAATTTTCTACACGCCTTCCTTTCATTCCAGAGCTGTCAACTGTCATAGTTTTTTTTTCTTCTTCCTCCTCCTCCCTCCTCCCCCTCCCAAAATACGTACGTAAATATATGATGATGATGATGAAAGAATCCCCGAACCAAAACGCTAGGGAAAGGGAAGAAAATGACGTGACTACACAGAATCGTCACACGGCAATCATCATCATCAAGTGCCGTGCCGGCTGGCGTAGGCGTTCATGGCTCTCCGTAGATCTCAGTCTTTGGTTTTTTGGATCAACTCTGCTGCTGATATTCCTCCATGCCACGGCAATATCAATAACAATTCATCTTTTTATGTGTAAGGAAGTTATCTACAGTCGTGTAGAAGGGAAGAACTAGACGAGTATGAATTCGGAATGGCGAACTCTCTCCTCCTCTCTTCTCCTCCCTCCTCCTCCCTCTACCTCCTCCCTCCACCTCTTCCTCCTCCCTCTCATCCCTCTCCCTCCTCCTCCCTCCTCCTTCTCCCTCTTCCTTCTCCCTCTTCCTCTCCCCTCCTCCTCCATCCTCCTCCCTCCTACTCCCTCCGCCTCCTCCCCCCTCCTCCCTCATCTTCCCTCCTCCTCCCTCTCCCTCCTCATCCCTCCTCCTCATCCTGCCTCACTCCTCCTCCTCCTGCCTCCTTCTCCCTCATCATCCTCCCTCCTCCTTCTCCCTTCTTCTCCCTCTTCCCTCTTCCTCCTCCTACCTCCTCCCTCTACCTCCTCCTCCTCCCTCCACCCTCCTCCTCCCTTCTCCTCCTCTTCCTCCTCCCTTTCCTTCCTCCTCCTCCCTCTACCTCCTCCTCCCCCTACCTCTTTCCTCCTCCCTCCTCCTCCTCTTCCACCTCCCTTTCCTTCCTCCCCTCCTCATTCTCCCTCTTTCCTCTCCCTCCTTCCTCCTCCTCCTTCCTTCTTCTCCCTCTGCCTCCTCCCTCCTCCTCTCCCCTCCTCCTCCCTCCTCCTCCTTCTCCTCCTCCCTCCTTCTCCCTTCTTCTCCTCCTCTCCCCTCCTCCTCCTCCTACCCTCTTCCTCTTCCCCTCCTCCCTCTCCCTCCTCCATCCTCCTCCTCCCTCTTCCTCCTCCTCCCTCTTCCTCCTCCTTCCTCTTCCTCCTCCTTCCTCCTCCTCCCTCTTCCTCCCTCTCCCTCCTCCATCCTCCTCCTCCCTCTTCCTCCTCCTTCTTCCTCCTCCTTCCTTCTCCTCCCTCCTCCACCCTCTTCCTCCTCCTCCTACCTCCTCCCTCCTCCTCCCTCCTCCCCTTTCCTCCCTCCTCCTCCTCCCTCTACCTCCTCCCTCCTCTCCACTCTTCCTCCTACCCTCTTCCTCTTCCCCTCCCCCTCCTCCCTATCCCTCCTCCTCCCTTCACATTCCTCCTCCTCCCTCTTCCTCCTCCTCCCTCCTCCTCCTCATCCCTCCTTCTCCCTCCTCCTTCTTCCTCCCTCTTCCTCCTCCCTCCTCCCCCTCCTCCTTCCTCCTCCTCCCTCTCCTCCTCCTCCCTCCTCCTCCTCCCTCTACCTCCTCCCTCCTCCTCCCTTCACATTCCTCCTCCTCCCTCCTCCTCCTCCCCTCCTCCTCTTCCCTCCTCCTCCTCCCCCTCCTTCTCCTCCTTCTCCCTCCTTCCTCTACCTCCTCCCTCCTCCTCCCTTCACATTCCTCCACCTCCCTCTTCCTCCTCCCTCCTACATTTACCCAAGACAGACAGACAGTCAGACAGATAGTCGGGAACGGGATCTTATATGACTACTTATATAATTTAAATGAGATGCTCTCCACCATGGGCTGGGCCGGGTCAGACAGACAGACAGATAGATAGATAGATAGACAGACAGACAGACAGACAGACAGACAGACAGTCGGGAACGGGAACTTATATGACTACTTATATGAATTAAATGAGATGCTCCCCACCAGGTGTTGGGCGATGCCAGGCCGGGTCAGACAGACAGACAGATAGATAGTCGGAACGGGAACTTATATGACTACTTATATGAATTAAATGAGATGCTCCCCATCAGGGTCTGGGCGAAGACGGGCCGGGTCAGACAGACAGACAGACAGACAGACAGACAGACAGACAGACAGACAGACAGACAGACAGACAGACAGTCGGTAACGGGAACGGGAACTTATATGACTACTTATATGAATTAAATGAGATGCTCCCCAAAAATGACTGGGCGAAGCCAGGCCGGGTCAGCTAGTAGTATATAAATTAGGATGTATGTTTGTAAATATATATGTATGTCCTTTATACGTTCGCGAACGGCCCATCCGATTGAGATGAAATTTTCTACACGTCTTCCTCTCATTCCAGCGCTGCCAACTGTCATATTTTTTTTCTTCTTCCTCCTCCTCCCTCCTCCACCTCCCTTTCCTTCCTCCCCTCCTCATTCTCTCTCCTCCTCCCTCCTCCTCCTTCTCCTCTTTCCCCCCTCCTCCTCCTAATCCCTCCTCCTCCCACAGCGTCAGTACCGCAGGATTGGCTGCATAGCTATCTCACCCCTGTCCCAAAACCATACAAGGATCATTCAAAGCTTGGCGGCTTTAGGATCATCACCCTTCAAAATACATTTGGGAAGGTTTTAGAGAAGATAGTCGCTGTTAAGCTGCAGGATTTTTTGGAAAGGGGGAAGCTTCTTCCAAGAGGCCTGGGGAGCTACAGGCCAGGAAAAGATACCTGGTCGAATGCGGCCACCTTTGCCTTTGACGTTTATGAGGGGTTCCAGAGTAGACAGGAAACGATGGCGGCAGCGCTTGATCTCGAGGATGCGTACAATAGA
Source organism: Cepaea nemoralis (assembly GCA_014155875.1). NCBI lineage: Eukaryota > Metazoa > Mollusca > Gastropoda > Stylommatophora > Helicidae > Cepaea > Cepaea nemoralis. Next base: position 11,910 of record JACEFZ010019804.1, read on the forward strand.
GAGTTCGCTATGATATTTTGATGACCACACTTATGGAGAAGGGGGTCAATCCCTGGTTAGTGAATTGGATAGCAGCCGTCCTGCATTCTCGTCAGGTTGCTCTCCGTCTGGGCGCATGGACCTCAGAGCCACATATTTTAACCCCGGAACTGCCACAGGGATCTGCAATCTCACCGGTGCTCTTTAATGTGTATACGAGCAAGATTGCATAACTAGAAGCACCAACGGTTGGAAGGATTCTAACATTTGCAGATGATATTTTTGCATACAGGCAGGGGAGAAATAGGGATCAAACAGCCCAGGAGCTACAGGTGACAGTAGACAAAGTGATTGACTGGTGCACTGAAATGAGTGCTGTCATCAACCCGGAAAAGGCGGCTGTGTTGAGGTGCTCTCTGGACAACAGGATTGTGAGAGATGATGCCCCAAGCCTCAAGATAGATGGTAGAAGCGTCAACAAAGAGAACAAACTGAAGTATCTGGGAATCACATTTGACAGGAGTCTGTCCTTCAAGGACCATGTGGAGACGGTTGTGACAAGATCTCAAAAGGGACTCAATGCACTTAAAAGTATGGCTGCAATGGACACAGAGCAGAGAATGCTCTTCACACTATACCAGCACTTGATCCTCTCAGTGATTGATTATGGACTAGGACTGCTCACTGTCTCAAAGAGTCAGCTGGTGAAATTAGAACGCATACAGAATGAAGCTATACGGGTCATTCTGGGATGAACCAGAGACACTCCAGTAGTGTGTATGCGTTACATCCTTGATCTGCCTACTGTTGCTGGTAGGCACAAGGTGATGCAAGCGAAGGCATACCTCAGAGTAGCTGCAGACACAGATCACCCGTTGCATGAGGCGCTGGACGTAGTTAAGGGTCAGAGACTGATAAGAGGGAAATCATGGATGCCTCAGGCGGAGGATACGATCAGACAGGTGTGCCCCTTGGAGAACATCAGGCGACGAGAAGAATGGGCCAGAGTGCCAGCCGTGCAGTCAGACTTGTGCAGAGTTATAATCACATTGAACAGGGAGTGCAGAGAGTGGCCAGCAGGGGCCATAGAAGTGGAAATTCAGCAACTAATTCAGGAAAATTCTCGTCCGGGTGATGTGATTATCTACACGGATGGGTCGGTGTTGAGAGGTAGGAGAAGTGTTTGGGGGTTCTTGGCAAAAACTAATGGTCGGCGTTTGGTGCAGGAGAGCCTGGCGTATGATGACACTACATGTAGCTTAAGAATGGAGGTGGAGGCGGTCAGTGCAGCATTCCGCTGGATAGAAAACACGATACATACACATATTGTGATTGTAACTGACTCAGAAAGCATGCTGAGAAGGGTGAGAACAGGCAAGCTTCGTGCAGAGTGGCTTGCTGCGCTTCGGAGGTCACGGGTAGCAAGCATCACCTGGATCTTTTCTCCTGGGCATGCCGGTGTGCTGGGAATGAACAGGCGGACAGATTGGCTGGCTCGGCAGAACTTGGTGGAGTTTTGATGCATGACAAGGCAGATGTGGTTGCGGCCTTGTGGGAGCATATGTACATCTCGGAGGAGCAAATGGATCACCATAGTCTGGTTAGAATGAGACAGCGAGGAGTGACGAGGGGATCTGGCCGACGCTCGACGCTCAGAGGAAAGGCAAGACGGACATGTAATCAGATTGCTTCTGGAACTATTAGTGTTGGAACAGACTGACCAGAAAGACGAGCCCGCCAGACAGAGGACCACAACGACACTCTCTTAGTTGTGCGAGGGGGTCGGGACAGACGAAGAATGGATAATCACAGCTGAGATAATGCGTGCGATGTTCAGGAAATCACCTAACACCGCCCCAGGCCCAGACGGCATCCGATATGGTGACCTACTGGTGATATCAGATGATGACATGGAAGAACTGGCCAGATAATTAACACCAGTATCCAGAGGGGTCAGGTCAAAGAGGAATGGCTACACAGCTACTTGCTGCCGCTGCCAAAACCGAACAAAGACCATTCCAAGATAAGCGGCTACAGAATCATTACGATGCAGAACACTGCTGGCAAGTTACTGGAGAAAATTGTAGCGCACAGACTTGCTTATCACTTGGAACAACCCAGCTGCTTCCCGCCCACACTTGGAGGATACAGACGCAACAAAGAGTCATGGCTGAATGCGGCAGTCTTTGCTCAAGATGTTTACGAAGGATTTCAGGTCAGAGAAGAGACATGTGCGGCCGCCATACACTTAGAGGACGCATATAATAGAGTATCTTTCGAGTACTTGATGCAAACCCCCGGGAACCATGACCTTCCACGCTTATCGGCATTGCACCTGATGATTATGATGGTGATGATGATTATGATAATGATGATGATGAACCAACACTGCGAAAATGCGTTACTGGTTGTTTTTTATTTCTTCAAGATTATTAGTAAAGGTGATATATTAACCAACATTCTGCTGTGTTTCGTTTCGTAATTTAGCATCACCCAATGAGGCCCTGTTTTACACCTAATATTTATTATTCACTGCGGAACTATTTGGGACCGTCAATCGGAACAGTGCCCACTAACCTTTATATCTGATATCCAGCTCTGCCTTTTCCTTGCGAACATTCAGTAACCTTCATTCTCCTGTGTGTTCTTCCAATTCGTCCTCTCTGTCGTTCTCATCCGAATCTGCCGTCTAGCGTTTTCCCGTCTTTAGAAAATCCATGGCGCTTTTCCAGATATGTCATAGGCTATCTACATCCTTGAGTGATCCAACTGCCAGCCTTCTATCTCTTCAGAAGCCGCCTTAGTCCTTCTCGAACTTAAAAACACAACCGATCTGCTTGATGAAAGTCACAGCGTATCCTCTGGTTGTCAGGTTCACATTCCGTGACGCATCCCGTTTCCCTGGTTCTTCATGCACCATCTACTTTACTATACACTTGGGTTTTTCCTTTTATTTTCTCCGCATGATGTGTATCTGCCATCGCTATGTGGCAAGCGATATGTGTCGGCTCTGAAATTATGGAAGCCTCCTTGGATAGCGGGGAATGTCAATGGTCTGCCCGTGCCTTCCCTTGAGGGCTGACCGTGATGTCTTTGGCCGTTCTATCTTGACCAGCTGGGATGTGGACGACACCACAACAGTGAGAGTCAAATGTCCCTCGAAACACCAGGGAAGGTTAACCCGGTCAACAAACACCCGCAGCCCCTCTGAAGTGTCCTCCTTGTCGTAGTAGAAGCCTTTCCCTTGAGGGCTGACCGTGATGTCTTTGGCCGTTCTATCTTGACCAGCTGGGATGTGGACGACACTACAACAGTGAGAATCAAATGTCCCTTGAAACACCAGGGAAGGTTAATCCGGTCAACAAACACCCACAGCCCCTCGGAAGTGTCTCCACCTTGTCGTAGTAGAGGCCTTTCCCTTGAGGGCTGACCGTGATGTCTTTGGCCGTTCTATCTTGACCAGCTGGGATGTGGACGACACCACAACAGTGAGAGTCAAATGTCCCTCGAAACACCAGGGAAGGTTAACCCGGTCAACAAACACCCGCAGCCCCTCTGAAGTGTCCTCCTTGTCGTAGTAGAGGCCTTTCCCTAGAGGGCTGACCGTGATGTCTTTGGCCGTTCTATCTTGACCAGCTGGGATGTGGACGACACCACAACAGTGAGAGTCAAATGTCCCTCGAAACACCAGGGAAGGTTAACCCGGTCAACAAACACCCGCAGCCCCTCTGAAGTGTCCTCCTTGTCGTAGTAGAAGCCTTTCCCTTGAGGGCTGACCGTGATGTCTTTGGCCGTTCTATCTTGACCAGCTGGGATGTGGACGACACTACAACAGTGAGAATCAAATGTCCCTTGAAACACCAGGGAAGGTTAATCCGGTCAACAAACACCCACAGCCCCTCGGAAGTGTCTCCACCTTGTCGTAGTAGAGGCCTTTCCCTTGAGGGCTGACCGTGATGTCTTTGGCCGTTCTATCTTGACCAGCTGGGATGTGGACGACACCACAACAGTGAGAGTCAAATGTCCCTCGAAACACCAGGGAAGGTTAACCCGGTCAACAAACACCCGCAGCCCCTCTGAAGTGTCCTCCTTGTCGTAGTAGAGGCCTTTCCCTAGAGGGCTGACCGTGATGTCTTTGGCCGTTCTATCTTGACCAGCTGGGATGTGGACGACACCACAACAGTGAGAGTCAAATGTCCCTCGAAACACCAGGGAAGGTTAACCCGGTCAACAAACACCCGCAGCCCCTCTGAAGTGTCTCCACCTTGTCGTAGTAGAGGGGCTTGCCGACGGAAGCACAACCACATGTCGAAGAGGTCTTGGAATAGGGACCAGACCAAGAGAGACACAACCTGCTGCTCTGCAAGTAGACTGAGGATAGGCAGTCAAAGACCGAATCAGGCGCACGATGCCACTAACTCTTGTTCCGAATACATACTCTAAGGCTCTCCGCTCCCGGGAAGGTTACCCGGTCAACAAATGCCCGCAGACGTCGGATGTGTCTGCCTAACGGCGCAAAAACGCAGCGTCCGGGGAAAAAAACTCCGGATGAACGCAGAAGAAGAAGAAGAAGAAGAAGAAGAAGAAGAAGAAGAAGAAGAAGAAGAAGAAGAAGAAGAAGAAGAAGAAGGCTCTCCGTTGAGGGATACGACTGAACGCCTCTAAGTGAATATCCCCCGGATGTGAGAGCCGGGCCGATACTCACCCACTGCAAAATGGTGGTGAGATGCTAAGCTTGCTACATGCTTGGTTCAGATACCTGTTCGAAGTCTCTCATCCAAGGGATAAGAGAGATCCCCGGATGAGAGAGCCTGGCTGTTACTCGCTCTCTGCTGCATGGAGGTAAGGTGCTGAACCGGCAGCACCCTCTGCTGTGTGTCCACCGTGACGAGGTAGAGGGGCTTGTGTGTTCCAATGACCCCAAGAGCTATGCCAACGGTAGCACAGCTACTGGTAGGGTCACCCATGTCGGACAGGTCAAGGGAGAGGGACCAGATCAACCGACACACAAACCTGCTTGCTTGTAGGTAGACTGGAGACAGTCAAAGACTAGGGAAAGCAACCCGAAAAATGCTTGTCGAAATCGGATGTACTGGGCCACAGGCTTGACAAAGCAGTGCAACGTAACTCAATTCATGATGTCACAATTTAAAATTATTTATCTATGGTGCTAATCCTGCGAAGTCCCATCAGGCGGTGATAGTGCCGGGCCCCCTGCCTCGAGGGGGTCCACCCATGACTACTAGAGTCAAGGCACAGAGGAGTAGATTAAGAGTTATTGACCAAACACCCCGAACACTCAACATACTACAGTGGAATGCCAAAGGAGTTTATAACAAGAAAGTCTCCCTAACACAGCATCTTCATAAAGAAAAAATAAATGTAGCATGCATTCAAGAGACACATCTCAACGCCAATCACAAATTCTCAATCAGAGGATATCAAGCCACACGTTTTGACCGCGAAGGACACAAAGGAGGAGTTCTAATACTTACACGAAATACGTTACCTTGCAGAGAAGTATCTGCGATCTCTGACAACCAAACGGAAATTATAGGTGTTGATATAATGATAAAGGAAGTGAAAATACGAATTTACAATCTGTATAGCCCAGCAGATAAGGACATTACACTCTCAAACATGAAAATAACTGACACAAACTGCATTATTGTCGGAGACTTTAATAGCCGTGCAGAAAAGA
>JACEFZ010019805.1:0-31562 GCA_014155875.1 Cepaea nemoralis
CTCTTGTTCTCGTTGCAAATGACATATGTTTATTGGTCAGTATGTTTTTCATCTTGCAAAAGGCTACCTTTGCCATGGAAATTCTTGTTCTAATCTCTTCAAGGCATCTCCTATCAGATGTTATGACTGTTCCGTGATAGCTGTACCGATTAACTTGTATATTACGCTGTGGTATTTCCTTCTTCTTAGTAACGACCATAATCTGTGTCTTCTTACAATTTAATTCTAACCCTAGTTGTTCACTGTGTGCAACAATCACATATACTAAATGTTGCAAATGTCATCCGCATATCTAATGTTATTGTTTCTTCCTCCAGTGATGATTCCTTTCATATCTTCTACATTTCTGACAATATTTTCACTGTACGTGGGGAAAAGATCTGGAGACATTACACATCCCTGTCTCACACCTCTCTTTTTGTCTGATCTTATGGCAGTTTGTTGTTTCCAATATATGTTTTTTACAAGTCTAAGATCTTTCCCATCAATTTGTAGATCTTCAAGCATCTTTATCATGTCTACATGTCTTACTTTATCGAAAGCCTTTGTCTAGTCGATAAAGCAAAGTTGCAGGTCTTTGTTTACTACTATAGAACGTTCAGTTTATGTTCTCAGCATGTACACAGCATTAATTGTACCCTTGCCTTCTACAAACCCACAATATTCTTCCCCTATTTCAGGTTGTATTTTCTTCCTAACTCTTTGCATGATAATTTTTAGCAAACTCTTCATGATATGACTCATTATACTAATTGTTCGATGTTGATCGCATTCCATGGCTCCTGATTTCTTCGGGATTACAATAAATCTAGAATTACATATTTCAGGAGGTATATCTCCAGTATTGTATATTGCGTTCAGCAGTCTGGTGACCTGGTCTATTCCATATCTTCTAAGGTATTAATCATTTCTTTTGTGATATTACCTGGACCCGGGGTCTTGCCAGTTTTCTGTGTTCAGTTTGGTGGAAATTATTCCTTGTCAATGTTTTGTTGGTTTGTTCTGGTTGATGGAAATTATTCCTTGTCAATGTTTTGTTGGTTTGTCCTGGTTTATCGTCATCTTCCACTTCTGCCGTCAAGCGTAGTGGGGAGGAATAATTTGCGCTCCAGCGCCTGATGGGCGGCACTGGATACTGTCATTCCGTGTGATTGTACAATGTCTTTGATGTCATTTTCTTCTTGGTCTCGTCATAGATGATCTTTGATGTAAGGCCAGTGATGGTAGTTGTTGGTGTTGCATTCTAACGACATGGCCAAACCACTTAATCTTGTGTCTTTCAGTAAACGTGGCACAAGGTGTTGATCCCACAGTCTGTCTGATAACAGCATTTCTTACTCAGTCTCGGATTGTTAGGTTGGCAGCTCTCCTCAGGCATCTCATTTCGCAGGTGTTGATTTTGTGAAAGTGTGATTTGGATAAAGTCCAAGTTTGAGATTGGTAGCATAGGATTGGTGTGAATATGCTGTTTATTATCTGTCGTTTTGCGCACATGGGTATATTTGGATGTTTCAGTAAGGGTGATAATTGATATGTAAGTGCACTAGCTTTTTGACATCTGATTTCGATTTCTCTGTTCAGTCTGCCATTTGTTCTGGTTGGTGGAAATTATTACTTTTCAGTGTTTTGTTGGTTTGTTCTGGTTGGTGGAAATTATTCCTTGTCAATTGTTTGCTGCATCATTCAGTCTGGTAAAAATTACTGTTGTCCATGTTTTGTTGGTTTGTTCAGTTTGGTGAAAAATATTCCTTGTCCATGTGTTCTAACAGATAATGTAATCATGTTGACGTTGGGTTGTTTAGCATGGGGGAAGCTATTCCTAGTTGATGTTTCCAAGCAGACAGCCTATTGTTCGATTTGTTTAGCCTATTGTTCGATTTGTTTAGCATGATAAATATTCCCTTTTGAGGTTTGCACACTACCCAGGCCAACACCAGCTGAATCTGAGTGAATAAATGTCACATGTGTAAAATATTGTATGCTTTCATCATAAGTAGGTGCTTTTGATAAGTTTGTCTGTTGTCTACAATTCCCAGACTTGGATCTTCACAACGCAATTACATCCTAAATAACATTAGCGGTATCAGAGGAACAAAGGAGAATAATTAGTCTAGTGAAAGCTGTAGTGTATTATTTTCTTACATTAGTTACTTGTGCTAACAAATGTATAGAGGATAAACATCAATAAAATAAGATATGCGGACGATACAGTATTGATTGCTGATAATGAGCAAAATATACACAGTGAGAAACAGGCTTGGAATTTAATTGTCAGAAAACGGATGATGGTCATCTCCAAGAAGAAAGACATACGACATTGTAACATCCAAGTGAATGGAAATCTTCTTAAACATGTCATAACTGTCATTTACTGCCAATATAGTACCTTGCGGTGTATGGCAGGGGGGTCTTTGAGCCTGAGGAATAAAGGCCGCCTGGCTAGTGCAGTCGCCGCGAACTGTGCAGGTTAGGATTTTCTTTTTGCCCCCAACAGAAAAAAATCCGACACCTTACCAAGGGATCAAACCCAGGTCTCCCGCATGAGAGTCCAGCGTTCTAGCCTCTCGGCCAGCCGCTCCTCTCTTAAACATGTGAATTGGTATAACTATCTCGGAACAGTTGTAGCATAAATCAAGAATTGCCATGGCAAAGGTGGGCTTCTGCAAAAGAAAAAAAAAGGAAAACATACTTACCAACAAAAAGTTAATTGCAATGAGCAAAAGTGTTGAAGTGCTATATAGAACCCATATTATTGTATGCATGAGAAAAATGGACAATAAACAGACAAGCTGACAAACATCTAATGGTGGTGGAAATGTGGTTTTTAGCCCTTTACAGGGCAGACGTTTGTCTGTTTTGTAGCCCTGAACGGGCAAGAAGAATTTTGAGGTTCGGTAAAATTTCGGGTTACGTTAGTAAAATCATTACATAAAAGGTGTTAGTCAACCGATTTTACTTAAATAAAGAACAAAATGAAGTAAAAAGCATGCAGAGTATTTTACTCACATGAATGTTCCCGGTAATCCACATATGAACACAAATATTTACAAAATACAACATATTGTTTGTGATTGTCAGTCATTTATACGGCAATTTACAAACACATTTTTAGAATTAGAATCACTTTCTTTAAAGTCCGACTCACGACTGCTAACGCAAAGTAACGCTGATCACTTATATCTAGCTCTGATTCAGTCAAATTCGTGCACTCAAATGTCACTTAAATTGAACCCAGTGAAATCTCCACTATCACTTGAAGAAACGCCAAAATCCATTTTGAAAAACTAAGCGTAAAACCCCCGAAAACTATTTTAAAAAAAAAATTTGTTCAAATTCATAGTATGCGCTTGCAAATGGCGGCCACGTTGTCAAGCTATTGGTGAAACCGAAAGTAGACAATCATAAATCTCCGAAAGCCACTAGATAGCGTTTTTACAATGCCAGTAGTAGCTCGGACGCATTCAGGTGGTTTGCACGTTCCGGGGTAAAGACGCATTTGGACAATTTGCCCGGTAAAGGGTTAAGAAAAATACAAAGAATACCATGGACAGGCAGAAAACCGAATAAGACAGTCAGTCCTTCAAGAGACAAATGAAAAACGGAGATCGATTGGAGAAATTAGACACAGGCAGTGGAGGTTTTTTTGGGCATGTTATGAGGAAATGTGGACTTAAAAATTTGGCGACGACTGGCAAGCTTGATGGAAAAAGTGCATGAGGTAGATAAAGGGATACATACCATGAAGGCATAGTCAGGACAACATAGACCTGATTCGAGGTTTTGGTGACTACTGGCAAGCTTGATGGGAATTGTGCATGAGGTAGATAAAGGGATAAATACCATGTTGGCATGGTCAGGATAATAACATAGACCTCTGATTCTGTTGACCGTGCGAGATGGCGAACCATGACTGCCCATGACTGTCGGCATGGCACTTGATGATGATGATGATGATGATGATGACAGAGGATAAACTAGATTTCCCAAGTTGGTAAGTTTGGCAGAAATTAATTTTCAGGATTATTTTATATTCATCAATGGCACTTGACAGACGATAGTTTCTTCATTATGCTTCAGAAAGGCATAGTAACCATAACTCATGGCGGTAACGAATGTGACAGATCAGACCAATTCGCGCTGTAAATGTTAGTTCACAATGGATGCACGTGAACACATGGTCATTTTCACCATCACACACCATATTACACCTCATACACTCAGTGTGTGACCTATATGCAATAATCTCCTTTGTCTTTATTCCATTTCTGATCTTTGCCCTCCATGCAACACGCTCCGCGACAACTTGCTCCCAATGTATATTATCAATGCCTGTATTAATCATGTCGTGCTTACACACATCTTTGTATCATAGTAGAGGCCGACCCTGAGATCTCTTACCCATCTGTAATTCACCAAAAAAGAGGTCCTTTGGTATTCTAACATCATCCATCCTCCTAACATGTTCTATCCAAGTCTACAAAGACTGAGCTTGGAATAAACCGTCACACAACATGATATTTCTAATACTTGTATTTGTGATTTTGTCTTGCCACTTAATACCAAGTATTCTTCAAAGACACCCCATATGAAAGCTGTTTAAACATTTCTCTTTTGTAAGTTGACCAGGATTTACTGCCATAAAGAAGAGTACTAAGGACACAGGGTTGATAGACAAGGACTTTTGTTTTGACAGTAAGCTTGTAATTCTTCCTCAGAGTGGGTCGTAACTGCAGTATCATCTGCAAAAAGCAACTCTGATCAGTACCCTTCTAATTTTGGTCTTGGCCTTCAGTCTCTGAGCATTATAGAGGCCGCCATCTGAGCGTGAGTGAATGTATATACCACCATCCTGACCACGAAAGGCATATCTCAGTGAAAGTGAAAAGTATATTCCAAAGGGGGTGGGAGCTAGTACACAACGTTGCTTAACTCCACTCTTGATTTCAAACTCTTCAGAAGTTGCACCATCAATCTTGATTTTACCCTTCATGCCTGTGTGGAACAATTCCACAATGGACAGAAGAGTCGGTGGGCAGCCAATCTTTAGTGCCTTAACATACTGGTGTTGCTGCAACGCAAGTCTTGATCAACAATAGACATCAATGGTAGACACAATCATCAACAATAGACATCATCAACAATAGAGATGTAGTCGATGGTAAAAGACAAAGGGAGACAATCATAAAGACTGATGCTTCCTTCACTACGGTGCTAAGAGGTAAAGAGTAGTTCTGACTTCGTTACGGCCAAAGAAGAAAAATAGTGAAAAGAGAGAGAACCTCACACCGCCTCAACCAACAAAAAAAGATGATAGTGATTAGATAAGAAGATATACGAGATCTCAGGCAGGGGCCTCAACTCTGGACTGACTGTCATATTTGAGACCCAGACATTGGATTAAGGTGTTAGATTGTGGTAGAAATAGTGACTGTAAAAAGTAAAAACTAAAAGAGATTAAACAAACAAATCAAGAACAGTACAAAATTAGCTCTTTATTTATCTCCTCTAGCAGAACATGTTTGATAACACATTGCAATAACAGACACAACAGACAACTGCATATATCAAACATCAACCAAGGGTGGCCCCTATTCAGTCACCAGAACTTAAGACAACAGGGTACACCAAGTACCACAACACAGGTACTCCAAGCAATAGCTGGTTAGACTGACACAATAAAGAACCTTGACACAAGCAACACTGCACAGACAATAAGGCACTACAAAAACATAGGTTACACAACATAAACCCCAAGACACGACATAAACAAAGAGTTGTGACACAATTTACTATCCCACCAAGAACCCAGGCTTGCTGACACTAACTAGTCAGCTGCTCCTGTAACAATGGAAAACACAATCTATGATTATCATTATAAAGAAGACATATTAAACACATGAAGCAATGAGCACATACAATATAACACATGAATTAACCCATAGGTCATAAATGTCTTCCATCAAATTATCCACCTTGCCCCTCTAGTTGTACTACTGCTATTCTGAGGTAACCCTTGGTGACTGGCATGATCATTCTTGTGTTGCCTCATTATTCTTAAAGGTGACTACATATCTAATTGTTAAATACAACAATCAATGTTGCATCATCAGATCACCCACTTTATTATCTTCTCCAGTTGTGCCACTGCTATCATGAGATCACACTTGATATTGCTAGAATGGACCACCTAATGCAACAATGTCAATCTGCTCCACCTTCTCAATTCAATGTAACTACACCACACAGCTCCTACACACACAAGCAGTGGAAGATTGATCTCATTTGTCCAGCTGTAAACACATAGCTACAAACAACAGAGTACATACATCAGCCGTTGCAAACAGCCACAACATCTCAACACATTTGGTTAACATATAACAGACATTGCACACAAACAACATATCAGCATTGATTCAGTTAACAGGCATAAGAATGACATCTTTGTTCTGGTAAATTAGGCTGTCATTCCTACCTACCAAAGTGGCTACATTTGCCAAGGAACCCATAATCAGTTCCCTGTCTACACCTTCCAGAATATTTTATACATTAATTTGTACCAAGTCACCGGTAACACCAGACAACACAATATTCCCTATAAACCACAAGTTCATGGAACACTATCAATGTTCAACCCAAGATATTGTCACAACTAAACACTACCTACTATATTCTCAGTCTAATGCTCTACAATTCTCTCTCTATTGTTACGCACACCGGCAACTGTTTTGCTAACACACCGTACTCTTTTCCCTTATATAAAACATATATTGACAGGTTGAACTCCTGTGCTCCACATCTGATAGTACACTTTACTCCTATGCAACAATACACAACATTATGAACTCTGCCACCATCAGACACTAAGTTACCTTAACATAGGGACTTCACTGGACAACTACCCCAACAATGTCCCAGTTTGCATGGAGTACCAGCACTAATATGATAATGTGCAAGTTACAGCATCTGATTAGCATTAAAACTAACAACCAGCAAGCAAAACATGTCTAACTATGAAAAGCAACAGACATACATACAATGTGGAATCACCTTATTTGTATAATGTGACAATGTAACCTTACACATAGAAGAGTCACAACATTCACAGAAAGTTAAAGATAAAGATAAACATTTATTACACAGGAACTCAATTAGGGACTCTCTGATGCCCTTAAGACAGTTCATAAAATAAATACACCATAGTATCAAGTAAGAGTGCATCATCCATATGAGACAGGATCAAAGCATAACCATGTTCATGGGCAGAAACAGAATATCAGCACTAATATAACAACCAGTGTATTATATATATTATGTCATTATTATTACACACTAATGCCAACTACACCAGTGTACTTTTATCTTGAGTGGACAGCAAATGTGCAGTTATGCCCTCTATTTCCCACCATTCTTCCTACGATACACCGGTTATAAATTTTCTTCTCTTACGCTTCGTGTCGCATAGCAAGTGCATATATCTTTGCGAAAGGTGGTACGTAGCAATAAATCACACCCTTCCCCTGGTACAACAAACACCCTGTTTTACTACACATAAAACTCCCAGTTTGATACACTAGCACAAACACTACTGCATTCTGGTAGCAGATGTGACACCAGACTTCACTGCTAAATGAGAAACCCCTTTACCAATATCAGTTCCAGATGCACCTACCTGTTCTCCCTCAGTAAAGCCACACTTCATTCGCAGTTACGATTACACAATGATTGCTGATACGCACCCCGCATATTAAGATGTATTATTTCCTACGCCTAGTGGCTATCAATCTGCATGGCGTCCCTACAATTCAACACATTATTTCCTATACTTCTATTTATTACCTACATGTTCTAACTGCTTAGCTTAACCATTAACCCATCATTGCCACATATAACATGTAAGTACTCTCCTCTGCTTTACACATGTCATAAATATTACACATATATTATGGTTATTTTCCCCTACTCATTGTTGCTTTGGAGTGTTCATACCCAACACTTGACCAAACATTCAATGTGATGCCCACCATTGTCACAGAATAATCCTGTAAACATATCTTGCTGCTGTATACACATACACATATGATTCTCACCACTCTGTTGTTAAGTAGCCTTCATTTCTAGCAACCTCACAAGCACTTACTCCCTTCCATGCCAACATGGCCTGCATGGCACCATGTGGCATTATTTCAGTCTTTACTATAAATTAATTTATGACCCCACACATTCTGTGATTATGGTGAATCTCCCACATATCTATTTAGCCAGTAACACATTAATGCCATAGGATAACCATGTAAAATAATTCCCAACAAAATAATCTTGTGCCAGCATGGCTGGCATGACATGACATCAGTCTCTATGATACTTAACCACCATCAATGACCTATTCTACATATTTCACATCACCATTGTCTGATTGCTGACATCTCTATGAATTAAATGTTATATTCCTAAAACCTCAGGGACGTTACATTGATCTGTAGAACTCACTTTAGTAATATTCATCTACATTATCTATTTATATTTCTTTGTTCCTACAAGCTCACCTAACTAGCAATTATTTTCACCCACGCGTTCCACCATGTAAACACTTTCAAGTTGGTAAACTGGCGTGCGCTGCGATTATACAAATATTTATTAAATTAAACATTTTAAATTTAAACTTAATCATTTAAAACTTACAGTTTTGTCACAACATTAGTTGACACAGATCAACTCAGGGAATTGTTCCCACACCTGACAACAACAGAACAGCACTGAACTGAAGGCCATGCTGCCCGCATCTCTCATCAGCACAAAGGACTGCTAAAACAAACTGGCTTCCGATTCCTTTGTTAACCCCTTTACCGTGTGTCACGAGTTAACTCGTCATAAAAATTGTTGGCTTTAACCGTGCATCACGAGTTAACTCGTCATCAGATGTAAAAGTCTTCTGTGTGCCGTGCGTCCCGAGTAAACTCGTGTTAGTACAAAAATAGCATAGGAAATGCATAGGGCGGCTAATCCAACAGCCAGTTCAACAGCGGAAGATAAAAGTAGGTCATCACGTGATGCCAAAAGTGAAAGTGGACAGTAAACAAGAAAAAAAAGGTACGAAAGAACAAAAAAAGATGTAAAGTGTGTTGCAACAGACCCGGTCCCGATGGGAGAAAATTTCGTAAAGAGACACGATACTACTGTCCGGAGTGTGACACAGCACTATGTGCAGCTCCATGTTTTGGTGTTTACCACACCAAGTATAATTACTAAAAACAATTGACATCTAATATACGTATCAGTTTAGTTCGTTATTGAACAGTACCATTTAGTACAGAACATTTCTTATTTTCCTCACAATTTCTAAAAGACAACTCATTTTCACTTAAAAAAACATTTTATTTTGCCAGGACAACATAACATATCAAATTATGAAAGAAAAAAAATACACAGTTTGCATAACAAAAAAAAATTATTTTTTCCACGGTAAAGGGGTTAAGCCGAGTTCCGGTGGTGGCCAGGACAAGAACGGCTTTGATAGACCAAACTAAGGTGCATCGGAATGTTGTAGACACCAAGGTGCATCGGTTTGGCGCTATCACAGAGATGAATAAATGCAACAGGGTGATCTGCCAGCAACCCAACACACATGGCCATGTTTAGGGAGAAGAGTGAAGCATCAGCGGGTTTTATTTCAGATGAGGTTGGTTGACCTGGACACAGTAATGGTTGGCTACGCTGACAGTGGCATGAGCACAGTTGGACGAGGGTTCAGTGCCAGATCTCCTCGCTTGCTACGGAAGGGGCAGACTGGCCACCTGTTCCTGTGTGCACCCAGGCCTACAACATTGTGATGGTCCTGACATTTGACATGCGATCACAGGTTCCTGGTAGGGGACCTTGCAAGAGTGTGGTAACGTGGCTAGAGGCTGGTCTGTCAATCCGGTGGCCATGGGGAGGAGAGTGTGGTAACGTGGCCATGGGGAGGAGAGTGTGGTAACGTGGCCATGGGGAGGAGAGTGTGGTAACGTGGCTAGAGGCTAGTCTGTCAACCCGGTGGCCATGGGGAGGAGAGTGTGGTAACGTGGCCATGGGGAGGAGAGTGTGGTAACGTGGCCATGGGCAGGAGAGAGTGGTAACGTGGCCATGGGGAGGAGAGTGTGGTAACGTGGCCATGGGGAGGAGAGTGGTAACGTGGCCATGGGGAGGAGAGTGTGGTAACGTGGCCATGGGGAGGAGAGTGTGGTAACGTGGCCATGGGGAGGAGAGTGTGGTAACGTGGCCATGGGCAGGAGAGTGTGGTAATGTGGCCATGGGCAGGAGAGTGCTGTAACATGACTAGCTGCTGGTATGCCAAACCTATGGCCATGGGTCAGATCTGGAATGGTGAGGATGGTTAAACTGACTTGGCCTTTCATGTTGCCCCGGTCTACAACAGGCACCAGGAAATGTCGTGTGAAGTAAAGGCTGCCGGTGTGCCACTGACCACATCAGCAACTGAGTGCCTGGTAGAGCAACACAGGATGGGGTTATCACTGTCAGCCCTGTCGTCCACGTGAAGGGGCCATTTTCTTTTTCTGCTTTGTTACAGTTTAGTTTAGTCGAGGGATCAACATCATGGCACACAGGTGTAACCCATAAGTGCTCCGTTCTACTCCTAACTCAAGCCTGAGTCTGGAGAATCTCAGATCAGTGAACGTACTCTGTAGCACCGGCGAGGATCCTGAAATACTTAAATAGATTTTTGAGTAGATTGTAGATTTTTTTAGATGAGTAGATTTTTAACTCAAATGTTTGCACGGGCCCCGCCATTAGGCGGCTCTTTTTCAATTTCCAACTGCCAAGGGATTTTTTTACGTGCGCAACAATACACACGGGCATCCGATCTCACTACCCAGAGACCAGGGGAAATTTTGTTACTAGAAGTCCACGTGAAAAAAATCCCGGGGCTTGAACTCGAGGCGGACACCATACCTCGAGACCACTCAACCCCCTACTGCTTTATTACAATGGAACTCAATTATTCTCTCTCCGCAATATGGAACAGTTAAACATTCTCTGTCCAGTTCATCTCTGGATGTCCTCTGCTTGAAACCTGTTTTCAAATTGATTGCTATGGCGGCCATTTCATGGATATTCTGGGAATGTATTAACACACTGATCAGTCTTTGGGCATCTCGGGTTAACAATGGTGATGTCTATAAAATCTTCATATTCTCTCTTCTTGCACCCTTATCACCCTCTCTTTCTCTCTCCCTCTATTACCCTCTTGCATGTCTCATTTATTGTGCCCCATATGTCTGTTTTGAGAAGACTGCTTTTTAAAAGATTGTTACGTGTTGACATAATTTTCAGGTGTTGGAGTTGGCAGGCAATGCTAGCAAAGATCTGAAAGTGAAACGTATCACACCCCGTCACTTACAGCTGGCCATTAGAGGTGATGAGGAGCTGGACTCTCTCATCAAGGCAACCATTGCTGGTGGAGGTGAGTAGACTGGTTACCGGGCACCATAGCGCCACCGTTCATTGCTTGCATCTTTCGGTAGTATATTGGTTCATTATACATCAACCTGCAGTCACATTTGTTCAGTGTTTCACAAATAGCGAACAAATAAACGTACTTATCGGTGCCTTTCTCGACAGCTGTGAGATTCGTTTTCTTTAAGGAGAAGATCAAAATGCGGCCGAGATCCATAATCGAATGTGTCGTGTGTACTATGATAACATTATGAGTCCCTATTCTCAAGAAATGCATCCCCCTTTTCCCAGTCGTGCAGAAGGAGCATCAATGCTGAGCCCATTCTTTGAGCTTTGTGAACGTCCCTCAGTTGCTTTGGTACCCATTGTGAACAGAATTTGTGGTAACATGACGTCGTCATGTTGTGACGATTTGAAACAGACTAGTCCTAGACATGTGTGGAAATCCTGTAGAAAGATCTGAAATTGCGAAACGGTGCTTTTCCACCACAACTTGGTTGACTATTTTAAAGAGCTCATCTGTCACATGTGAATGTCATCCTTGTCCAACCTCATCATGCACATCTTTAAACCCATCTCTGAATTTCCTGCACCAATCCCTCATGGAAATGTCACTCATAACACAGGTTCAACAGTGGTGTTAGCTTTGAATGCTGAACCATCTTTCTGTAAACCTGGGTTGGTGAATGTGGCCTCCAGGGTACATTTCCTCAACTATGTGGTGCGTGAATCATTTTTGTATGGAAGCAAATCATGGGCAAGTTAGGAATTATGTGGAAGCTGTGAATGGATAGAAAGAGTAATGAAATCTTGAGACAGGATAACTCACACAGAGAGATGGTTTCTGGCATGAAGAGAAGACAGTCCACATTCTTTCCTTTATTTTTTATTAAAGTTTAAATTTCTTTATGTTTCATTGGCAAAATTAGGTTGTTGTAAATATGAACAGATTGCACACCTTGGAAATATGCAAAATGTCACGTGACATTTTAGTGACATTACACATCTTGGGAAAGCACCAATACATGACATTTGAATAATATTGGACGATTTGATACAAAATTTGTTAATTTGAAAATAGGTGTAAAACGTTATTGCACAAATTTTTAAAAACGTCGTCAGTTTGAAAAAAAGGCTTAGTATGCTAATTTTGAATTCTGCTTGTTCCGTATTGAATTCTGTATAGTTATTTATGGTATCCTAAAGCTGATTGTTGAAAAGCAGGTTGATTATTGATCTTGTTTCTTTTCTCCGTTACTGACATGAAATAAATATTGCAAGAGTTTGTTTGAAAAGATAATAGCAGCAGCTAATGTGTTTTCTTGTGTTTCCCCAGGTGTTATACCCCACATTCACAAATCACTGATAGGAAAGAAGGGCTCACAGAAGGCAGCATAAACACATCTGGTTCCTGTTCATGCTTGGTGTCGTCCTGTTTGTCCCACCACTCATCTTGTATGTAGTGTATGTTTGAAGGGTTTGGTTTGATAGTTTTACACTTCATTGATTCAGTACGACCATACACACACAAGATATTACTGTCACACTGTCTGGATATTGTTGTTTCTACTGAGGTACCAGCCACCAGATCCTGGTGTAACTGAGTACATGAATGACTAGCCAGCCATTAGGTCCTGGTAGAGCTGAGTTTGTGATTGAATGTAGCCAGGTGCTGGTATTGCTAAGTGATTGACTGTAGCCGAATGTTGAACACAACAGCCTACACTCCCATGATCCATCTGTTTATAGCATGTGAAATTTCATAATTACATTTATCTGAACATTTGTTACATTGTTCCTTGTAAATTATTGAATGTGCTTGTTTTTTGTTGTGACAAATATGTGTCCGTATGAAAGATAAATGTGTGACTATACATGTTTATGTGTATGACAAATGTGTGACTATATATATATGTGTTTGTGTGAATGACAAATGTGTGACTGTGTGTACGAGAGAGAGACACAAATGTGTGATTATATATGTGTTTTGGACACTTTCTGTAGAAAGATCTGCAATTGTGAAACAGCGCTTTTCCACTATGGCTTGGAATAGACAATATGTGTGTCTCTGCATTTATTTATTGGCTGTGTTTATAGCATTAAACCAACACCAGACCACATTGTCAATATTCTGAATGTTTATAGCATTTTATAGCTTCCGGTAAAATGGTGAGGGCGTAGCGGTGTTTTGTTCAGAGGGTGCAATTTTTGTTTTTCTGAGAAGGATGTGCTGGTATTTCGTATTCGTTTTCAGAAGTTGTTCACAGGAAACCACAGGAGGCAGGTGGTGGATGAAATATTGAGGGGAGCCGACAGATAGTTGTTGATTATAGTCTCAGTTTGGCAGGCAGATCTCTTTAACGAGACAATGGCTGCAGTCACCAGCCAATATGGTCACTGCCAGGAAGGAAAGCAAGGGCAAACTACCTTCTTTAAATTTGCCTAGTTTATCATGATTCGCCTAATTACAGATCATCAGAAGAAAAGGACAGGAACAGTGAAATTACCAACATGGAATGTCCGGACGTTAAGCGACTGACTGGAAAATTAGATAACATCAAACAAGAAATGGAAAGAGAGAAAATTAATATATTAGGAATGTGCGAGACGAGATAGAAAGGGGCAGGGATTAAGACAGATGGGGAATGTAAGATTATTTATTCTGGAGGGAGAAAAACGACAAAGAGGTGTAGCAATTATTTTGGATCGGCAAACATCAAAATCTGTTCAAGGTTATAAGGCTGTGTCAGACAGGGTACTATTGGTAAAATTAATCGGCAGTCCTTTTAACGTAAACGTCATTCAGATATATGCCCCAACAGGAGAATGCAGTGAAGATAAAATAGAGGAATTTTATAATGACATGGAGTTTGCTTTGAAGCAATGTCTAATAAAAAATCAAAAATAAATATAATGGGTGACTTCAATGCAAAGGTAGGAAATCAATGTGATGGATGCACAGTAGGCAAACATGGTTTGAAAGAGCGAAACGAAAGAGCATACAGAATTGCAGAATGGGCAAAAGAGCAGGAAATGATTGTAGGAAACACTTGGTGTAAACATCCTAGAAGATTATGAACATGGAGGAGTCCAGACAGCAGGACTAGAAACCAGATTGATTACATTCTGATTAGCAGAAGGTTTTGAAATGCATTAACAATCGTAAAAACAGTTCCCAATGCAGACTGCTACAGTGATCGCAGATTGATTACAGGCACATTGAGGGTAAAATTAAAGAAAGTCAAATATACAACAGGAAACATTAAATATGATCTGTGTACAATTAAAAATAACAACGGAAATACAAGACAATTTTAAAGTAGAAGTAAAGAATAGATTTGATATGCTGTCTGATCTAGAGATCCTATTTCAAGACATGGATGATCAATGGGAAACATCTATTCCAAAATTAAAGAAAGTGGGTCGTAAGAGATGGATGACTGAAGAAATTTTACAACTAATGGAAACAAGAAGACACAACAAAAATAACCTTGCCAAATATGAAGAAATTCACAGTAAAGTAAGCACATTATGTTGGGAAGCAAAAGAAGCATGGCTCGAGAAAAACTGCATAGAAATTGAAAAACATAACAGGTAAAATAAAATATTAATGCACGAAAGAATTAAGGAACTTAATTATAAAAGAACACGTACATCAACAGGCTGCCTAAAAATGAAAGATAGAGAAATCATAATAGAAGAAGAACAGATGGTACCCATCTGGTAAGATTATGTGAAAAACATTTATGGTGGTAACAGAGAATAGTATGATGTTCAAAATAATGGACTGTCAATTTTGAAGATGGGGGTTCAGAATGTACTTAACCATATGAAATCTGGCAAGACCCCGGTTCAGACAGCATCACAACAAAAATATTAATGCTTTAGAAGAAGGAGTAGATAAAGTCACCATACTGTTGAATACAATATATGATACTGGAGATATACCTCCTGAATTATGTCATTCTGTATTTATTGCAGTTCCAAAGAAATCAGAAGCCTTGGAATGTGATCAACATCAAACAATTAGTATAATGAGCCACGTCACGAAGATTTTGGTGAGAATTATCATGCAAAGTGTTAGGAAGAAAATACAACTCGAAATAGAACAATGTGGGTTTGTAGAAGACAAGGGTACAGTAGATGCTGTGTATGTAATGAGAACAGTAATTGAACATTTTATCAATCAATCAATCAGGTGCCATCTCCGCAATGAAGGTTGGCTGCAGTGGATCTCCAACACTGTCTGTCTCTTGCCTTGACTGTACATTCTGTCAGGCTGATGTTCGTCCATCTCTTGATGTTATCCTCCCACTTGTATCGTTGTCTACCTCTTGCTAGCTTGCCTTCCAGTATGGTTTTTATAAGAGCATCATGTCTTTTAACGTGGCCAGAATATTTCACTTGTTTCCTCTTTATTTCTTTCATCAACTCTCTCTTTATTCTCAGTTTTTCTAGGACCTCTACATTTGATTGTTTTTGTTACCATGAAATACAACCTATTCCTCTGTATATCCACATCTCCAGGGCTTCTATGCGACTTTCTAGTTGCTTGTTCAATGTCCAAGCTTCCGAGCCATACAGTAGCTTTGAATATACGTAGCATTTGACAATTCTCATTTTTAATGCGTTATTAATCTCTCTAGATGTTAATGCTGATTTCATGCTGTTGAAAGCGTTTTTGGCCATGCCTATTCTCTTTTTGATTTCTATTTCACTTCTGCCATCATCTGTTATTATATGTCCAAGATAAGAGAAACTTGTTACTTGTTCTAGTATCTCCCCGTTTACTGTGATGTTCATTGATGACTTTTCCTTTTTACTGCTAATTATCATAGCCCCGGATCACTTTCAAATCCCGAAACAACCAAATAATCAATTTTATCATTGCTCACTGGATTTAGGAGGCCTGGTGTTCCTTGCCAGTGAGAAGTCCTGATCGTTCGGGTCCACATCGATTGACGGACGTCAGTCGCGGCGATTGGGCAATCTTGAGCATAGCCTGCGATGAGTAGCGTTGTGGTATTCCGGTGTGATAATTTGGCGTGTCCAGTGTGTGCTGCGTGGTTACACACCCGCTTCACACGCGTGATCCGGGGCTTGTTTCCGGATCCGGTCAGGGATATGCACTACTGACGAGCTCAAACGAGGGCGAAACTCGAGTATAGTGCTTCCATGACGTGGATAGGCCTTAGGTTCGTGCCGGAATGCGATCGGCTTTGCCGGTGGTGGGTTGTGCTCAATATTTGAATATGTAATCTTCTCTCCTTATATAGCTTGTATCTATCCATCTTGTTTCAGATACGCCCAAGATATCCAAATTCATGTTTTTTGCCTCTGCAATAAGGTTATCAAACATCCCTGCTTGATATAAGGTGTGTACGTTCCACGTACCAATTCTCAGACTTCTCCTTCTACTTTTCAGGTGGGTATTGTCAGAATGCACCCTTTCAAAAGAATTTGGGATGCAGTTGTCATTATGCACTTCCTTATTCACTATAGGAGTTGTCTTTTCCCTGTGAATATTTACAACGGGCTCATCTCCAAGGGGCCAAGAATTATCTGTATCACTTTTTTCTTGTTGTTGAATTACCATTGCTGTCTTTGGGATATTGCATGGTGAGGTCCCAATCTCTTCCACGATGGCCAGCCATTTTTACTATCGTGTCCTGAACACGCCTCATGTGTGCCACACACTCTGCTGATTCGCTTTAGAAACTGTTGATCTATTTAGATTCATCCGCCTTCTCCACCTTCCCAGTCTTTGTGTACTAGGGATAGACATTCCCTTAGTAGGATATTACTCTTACTTCACTCATGTAGTTTAGCCAGCCAAGACCACGCATGAAAGACCTTTATGGTGATACAAGAGAAGAATATGATCATCGGAATAATAATGGACTATCAATTTTGAAGATGGAAGTTCAGAATGCTCTTAACCATATGAAAACTGGCAAGACCCCGGGTACAGATAACATCACAGTAGAAATGATCAATGCCTTAGAAGAATATGGAATTGACCAAGTCGCCAGGCTGCTGAACGCAATATACAATACTGGGGATATACCTCCTGAATTATGTAATTCTATATTTATTGTAATCCCGATGAAATCAGGAGCCATGGAATGCGATCAACATAGAACAATTAGTATAATGAGCCACATCACAAAGATTCTGCTGAGAATTATCATGCAAAGAGTTAGGAAGAAAATACAACCCGAAATAGAACAATGTGGGTTTGTAGAAGGCAAGGGCACAGTAAATGCTGTGTATATACTGAGAACAGTGAGCGTTCTATAGAAGTAAACAAAGATCTATATTTGAATAACGAAGACACAAACAATAGATTGCACGATTTATTGCCTGGCATATTTCGCTGCATCTCGTCAGGTACATACTGCAGAAATCACACAACTTACGTGAATTAACTAGATAAATCCTTCAAGTTGAAATATACACAATTTCGCACAGTAATGTCACTTATCTACCACGGTAATTTTAAGCTGACTAACATGTCTTTCTGTTTACACAATTATGGCTTGCGTTGATAGATCATAATTGCTTCTGCAAATTTTAACAAGCGAGTATTCTGTGTGTTAAACAACACGCGAAAGGCAGTGTTTCTGTCCACAACATGGCCACTGTCGACGATGTGCCTACCTATTGAAGACGCCGGGAGCTTCCGGTGTGTCGGCCCCACGAGGCTAGCATCTCCTGTGTGTTGTATCTTATTGACCCATTGAGGTATGTGTTCTGACACCCGTTTGTTAAGCTGTCTCTCAGTTCTACCAATGTAAACGGCCTGGCATCTACATCTACATGTGAATTGGTAAATACAATTGCTTGTGGCGTACAGAGGAACAGCCTCTTTGACTGCTGGTGTAGGAATCGGTACGGTTTTAAATCTAATGACTGGAGTTGCCGCACAGAATGTTCGGCCTACAGCTGTAGTAAGCCGGTCTTGTAGACATTGCATTACGTCATCCCCTCGAAAGGTTAGCTGGATGAATACCTTGAGTTTAGGTACTGTAGTTACGTCTGCTTTGGGTTTGGGCTGTTGGCAGTGGCGCTTTATAAATCCTGTGGAGTACCCATTCAGGTTTAAGACATTCTTCAGAGTTTCAAATTCCTCTGTCAGTGTGTCCTGGGTGCATATCTTTCTAGTACGGTCAAACAATGTCCGTACTAAGCCCCGTTTGTACTGGACAGGTGCGAAGCTCTGAAAATTTAGGTATTGGCCAGTCCATGTTTCTTTGCGATACACCGATCTTTGAATTGTGCCGTCTGCTCTACGTCTCATTAGAATATCTAGGAACGGCAACTCTTCGTTGTGTTCGTGTTCCATAGACAGAGAGATGTTTTTATGCGTCTTGTTCATTGTGGCCTGAAACGATGTTGCTTGTAGCTCGTCTGTGGTGATAATTAGTATATCGTCCACATAACGACGGTAAAAGGCCAAGTTGTTGATGTCTGAGGATCTCTTTTCTTCTAAATGTGCCACGAAGATGTCCGCTAGAAAAGATCTATATCTTTGCTTTATTGACTACACAAAGGCTTTTGATAAAGTGAAACATGTCTACATGATAAGGATGCTTGAAGATCTACAAATTGATGTAGAATTGATCTTTTTTCCCTGTACAGTGAAAATATATTTAGAAGATATGGAAGGAATCAACATTGGGGGACGATACATCAATAACATTAGATATGTAGATGATACAGTATTGATTGCAGACAATGAACAGGGCCTGCAAAATTTAGTAGATGCGGTTGTTGCACACAGTGAACAACTAGGGTTAGAATTAAATTGTAAAAAGACACAGATTATGGTCGTCACTAGGAAGAAGGAAATACCACAATGTGATATACGAGTAGATGGACATATTCTTAAACAAGTGAATCGATACTGTTATCTCGGTACAGTCATAACATCTGATGGGAGATGCCTTGAAGAGATTAAAACAAGAATTGCCATTGCAAAGATAGCCTTTTGCAAGATGAAAAACATACTGACTAACAAAAAGATGTCAATTGAAACGAGAAAAAGAGTGTTGAGATGCTACATAGAACCTATACTTTTGTATGGATGTGAAGCGTGGACAATAAGCAGTCAAGCTGAAAAACGGCTAATGGCTGTGGAAATGTGGTTTTTGAGGAAAATGCAAAGAATACCATGGACAGATAGAAAAACCAACGAACAAATCCTTCAAGAATCAAATGAAGATCGTACACTGAATAGAGTCAGACGTAGATAGTCAAATTTTTTGGGCATGTTATGAGAAGAAATGAATTGGAGAACTTGGTGACAACTGGTAAGATCGAAGTGAGGAGACCAAGGGGAAGACCTAGAAGCAAATACTTGGGTGGCTTGGTCTGGTGGCATGGTCGAGACAGGAACATGAAGCTGATCCACGACTCTGGTGATCAAGTGAGATGGCAGAACATGACCGCCCACGCTTACCGGCATTGCATATGATGGATGGATGGAATGTTGAAGATATTAAAGGAATAATCATTGGAAGAACAAACATTAATAACATTAGATATGCAGATGACAGAGTGTTGATTGCAGACAATGAGCAGGATGTGCAACATTTAGTTGATGAGGTTGTTGCAACTAAGGTTATAATTGTAAGAAGACACAGATTATGGTCATCACTAGTAAGAACGAAATACGACAATGTAACATACTAGTAAATGGGAATATTCTTATTCATCTGATGGGGGATGCCTTGAAGAAATTAAAACAAGAATTGCCATGGCGAAGGTAGCCTTTTGCAAGAAGAGAAACATAGTGACCAATAAAAAGATGTAAATTGCTACTAGAAAAAAAGGGTGTTTAGGTGCTACATAGAGCCTGTACTTTTGTATGGATAATGGGCAGTCAAGCTGAGAAACATCTGATGGCAGTGGAAATGTGGTTATTTAGGAGAATGCAAAGAATACCATGGACGGATAGAAAAACCAATGAGCCATAGACAGTCAACATTTTGGGACATGTACTGAGAAGCCTATTTGGGCAAGGTGGAGTACACGTTTAGCCCCCCAATCAGGGTTACGTGAAGCCATGGAAGCAGGTGATGGATGGAGTGTGAGAGCAGCCAACAGATTGTTGTTGGTTATGGTCTGCACTCTGCGGGGATAGGCAGATGATCTCATCATTAGAGACAATGGCTATGGCCACAGACTAGTACAGTCACTGCCCAGAAGGAAAGCAATGGCAAACTTTTTTTTTTTGGACTTAGCTGTCAACACCAGCATCTTTCAGCTGTATGTTGATCTCTTGGCAAGATTACGCTCAGTAGTTTGCCATTGCTTTCTGAGCGGCCGGCTCAGTATCCCGCAAGTCACGAGCGGGGGTCGAACCGCCTCAGCTCTCGCTCCGCTACGAGACTCTGCGTGATAAACGGGATTACAGAGAGAAAGTGTTGTAACCCCACAGCCAGAGAGACCGGCATAATGACAAACTACCTTCTGCAAAACTTGCCAACAACCATGACAGAAAGCATAATAAGAAAGAGATCTGGTGGCAAGACCCCCAGGCCAGGCAGATCAGATAACATGGGAAAAGCGTGACACAGGGACCAGTACTAGTAATCGTGATGATGAAGTTAATCCTGACTGTGTTACCAAGGAAATTCCCTGTGTCAGACTAAGAAACAGAGTGAGAATAGCAACGTGGAATGTGAGAAGTCTGTATGAGGGGAAGCTTAAAGTAGTATGAGATTGAGAGGTTAATTATTCAAATTTTAGGAATTAGTGAACATAGCCGGAAAGGCAAGGGATATTTTACAACTGAAAATTGAAGTCTTTTAATTTATTCTGGTAGAGACGTCAGAGGCCAGAGTGGAGTGGCATTATTCTTAGATAAAACAATTGCAAAAGCTTTACTAGGATATAACCCAGTTAGTAATAGAATCCTCAATGTTAGACTTAAAGGCCGTCCAAAAATACAACTCTCATACAGATATATGCACCTACTTCAACAGCAGAGGAGGACGAATTGAAGATTTTTACAACAAAAGCAGGTACAGGAAGAGCTGAACATGAGAAACACGTTTTAGGAAAATTTGGATTGGGAAATAGAAATGATGCAGGTGACAAATTAATTGAATTTTGCTCAGAAACCGAGTCAACGATAGCCGACACCCAAGAAGACTGACTCTTCACATGGAAGTCCCCGGACAGTATTAACAAAAATCAGATAGATTATGTTTTAATACAAAGAAGACGGAGATCCAGCATAACATCTGCAAAAATCCTACGAAGTGCAGACTGTGATACAAATCATCAGTTATTAGAAGCAGATCTGAAATTAAAACTCAAAAAGCTTACCCGAGAACCAAGGCCACTTCGTTTTGATCTCACAAAAATAACATATGCATACACCGTAGAAGTTAGGAATCGTTTTGGGGTCTTGATGTCTGTACAAGAGGAAATGACACCTGATGAACTGGCAGTACAAGCTAGAGATATCTTGATAACTGCAGCCAAAGATTTAATTCCGACCAAGAAAACGCAACTTAAGCCATGGATTACAACAGACACGTTAGAATTAATAAAACAGTAAAGGGAACTGAAACATAAAAGAGGTGAATCCGATAACAGCAGGATGACGTGATTGATTTAGGAATGGACATCACAGCATTCGGGGCATTCCCATATGTGCTCCGTCCCCATCCTCAGCAGCCAGCGAAGAGTTCCAACACTAATAGTGCCAGTAGCACTCTGATTATAAGTCCGTCTCGCCTTTCCTCTGAGCGTTGAGCATCGGCCAGATCCCCTCATCACTCCTCGCTGTCTCATTCTTGCCAGACCATGGTAATCCATTTGCTCCTCCGAGGTGTTCACGTGCTCCCACAAGGCCGCAACCACGTCTGCCTTGCCATGTATCAATACTCCACCAAGTTTTGCCAATCTGTCCACCTGTTCATTTCCCAGCACACTGGCATGCCCCGGAGAAAAGATCCAGGCGAAGCAGGATGAAGTATAAATCTTTAACTCCAGAAATAAGAAAGGACAAAAATCAATATATATTGTACCAGAATAGAGCAATATCATAAGACTGGAAGAGAATACGAAATGTTCAAAGAAATGAAGTTATTAACAAGAAATGTTCAACCTCAATTAAATGTTATCTGTGACAAGATGGGAAATACCTTAACAGAATCTAGACAAATTCTAGAAAGATGGCAGGAGTACTGCAGTGGAATGCATGATATGAGTGGTCACGAAACCAAAACTGAACATCTGTAACAGCATACCCTCACCACATCAGGGATTAGCAGTCGCCTCCAGCAAGTCGTCGTATCAGCAGCCGTTGTAACTTGTGTGATCACTGCCACCAACAGATGTGTTACAACTACACTGGTACCGTTACCACCAGCTGTTTGAGACAGTGAGTTGATCGTTTTAGCGGTGCATTGTTCATGCCTTTGCCCTCTCGTGATCTAGTCTTCAACTAAGTTGTATGATATTGTCTACAAATTCATTTCAACAACAGAAACTAATAATGAACACCTTGGATTTCTCCGAAGTCAGAGAGTATCTGCCTGCATGGTGAGGAATCACCAGTCTGCACGCCAATAAGCCAGACATGGGACAACGGATACTCACGCAAACCTCAGTCCGGTGTGACATCACACTGATGTTGGACAACAGGATGTCTTCATCCGACATACAGGACTTCACGCTGGAGTTCACAGCTAGCGAACGCAAGAAAGCATGAACACCTTGTTTGTTAAAACACTAGGTCAAATTCTCCGATTCGGTTAAACAGTCCAATTTCCACTTACAACACAACCAAGGATGAACCTGTACCGCAGCCTACCTTTCCAAGATCTCATAAGTAAAAACCGCAACGCTTCTTACCCCCCCCCCCCCCCCCCCCCCCTCACATTCGATCACATCCATGATGTCCTATGACGTCTATCTTTCTGCAACGCAAAAATGTTTCTTTATTCATGCATTCTCGTGCAAGGGGGTATTCCTATGGGTGTCTTCTATCACCACGGAGGTCCAAACGTGAATCTCCATATCTTCTCTTGCCACTTGTAGATCCACCTCTCTCTCTCTCTCTCTCTCTCTCTCTCTCTCTCTCTCTCTCTCTCTCTCTCTCTCTCTCTCTCTCTCTCTCTCTCTCTCTCTCTCTCTCTCTCTCTCTCTCTCTCTCTCTCTCAAACCGCCGTATGGTTCTATCTTGAATTCTATCTGTGAGTAGGTTCTCCTCACGGCTTCTCCGTTACTCACGATAGTTTACTTTTACTCGCCTTAAACCCGAAACTCTCCCATCTAACCAGACACAACACAAACAACCTTTGTCCGACCTTAAACTCATCACGAAACAAACAATCATTCTCACCCAACTCTGTGCAATAAAATCCCCGACTCGTTTATGTTGTTTCTTCCCCAGCTGTACTACAAACCCACTGACCGCCCCGCACTAAACAACTTTGACGAGCCCCATACTTAACCCAGCACTCCCCTTAACCCACTGCCGGGTTGGGGTCCACTGGCCTAGATACGTCACCCTTCCGTACCCATCCTGTTACATTGAGAAGAACTTTAACTATCTCGTTATGATCGTTAGCAGCAGCCACATGTAGTGGAGTCCAGTTTGTGTCATTCTTGGCATTAATATCTGCACCAGCTTTAAGAAGCACTTCAACAATCTCTTTATGGCCAAAGTTAGCAGCAATATGTAGAGCAGTCCATTTTGTGTTATCCTGAGCATTAATATTTGCTCCAGCACTAAGAAGCAATTCAACAACCTCGATATGGCCACTGGCAGCAGCAACGTGTAGAGGAGTCAATTTCGTGTCATCCTCAGCATTAATATCTGCACCAGCTTTGAGAAGCAATTTAATAATCTCTTTATTGTCAGGATCATCACGTAGAGGAGTCAATTTCGTGTCATCCTCAGCATTAATATCTGCACCAGCTTTGAGAAGCAATTTAATAATCTCTTTATTGTCAGGATCATCACGTAGAGTGCCATGTTGTGTTTCACTATCTTCATTGGCAGTATTAGCTCGTTTTCTCAATTGAATATGAACGGACCAACTGGTCAACTCTAACAGTGTCTATCAATGACGCCGGATAAGCGATTCCTATTCTGTTTTAGTTTTATTTAGAATACAGTCTTCAACGATCCTTACAACATGCTCAAGGATTCAAATCATCCATACTCGCATTCCCGTTGTACCTGTCGTTCTGCTCTAATAACTAAATACGAATTAGCATCAATCTTGCCATAATTACTTTGCACTCACCTAGGTTGACTTGTACCCATTAATATTACCTGTGCAGCAGCTGTTTATCGGGCGATTCCCTATACTTCTTCTGAGTCGTTGGTTATCTTCAATAATGGCGCATCAGCCCTATTTGCCCTTCATGTCCACCTCTTCATTTATCAAATCGTGCCTCATTGTCCATATTCTCTTTGTTGGTTTTCTTTCAATATCTTCATATCTTCCTTCGTCCTGTAACCAACCATCTCTTCCTGATGTTCACCTTTCCACATAAGCTCTTCAAATTCTCTTGTGATGATCTAACTTCTTGTCTCCTTTGTTGATCTCTCCCGTTCCTATCTCTCGGTCACTGACGTACTCCGTCACCATGTCAGCTTTTGTGCGTTCAATGTGCACTATTCTTAATTCCCGATTATTGCATTCTGCGACACTTGGCACATATGCCCCCTGGTCAAATTAAAATGTCGTAGACATTTTACCTATAAACTCAGTCTTCCAGTCTGTGACATGAGTCGCAGTAGTCGAACATACCTGTCATATTGGTCCATGGTCGCACATCTCTGTCTACATTGTCTACTAAAGGTCGCACATCTCTGTCTACATTGTTCACTAAAGGTCGCACATAACTGTCCGTGTCTCTGCAATAAAGCGTAACCCTTTTCCTTATAACCTATTCCATTGCGGATAGTTGAATTGTTATGAACAACATCACCAAAAAAAATATTTTTTTTTTATAAATCGGACACATCTTACATCTATCCCCGTAGACATTGTGTGGCTCCCAAACTCCTTTTTATCTCAGAGAATTGAAGTCCAGCATCACTAAGTCCCAATGTCTCCCCGGACATCCTTAGTAGCTCCTTAAATGTGTGTGTTCATTACATCCAGCCTCCACTGACATCATTGTTAAGTGAATCGCTCTTGCCTTCCCTGTGCATAATCATAGTCGACCTTCTCATACTCCACTGTGCGTATTTACACAATCTACATACACGCACGCAGGCATATACACACACGCACGCACACACTCAAACGCAAACCCGCAAGCACATGCAAATATACAGACAAACATGCATACAAACAAGCACATACTCACGCGCGAACGCACGCAAACACACACACACGCACGATCACCGGAGTCTCCGATCATGTTTGTTGTCAACATGATGCCACTACACTTGGCCAAAGTATGTTGATTGGCCGCATCCTATGTTTATGAACATATGGCGATTTTCATCTGCTTCTTGAAGTTCGGCATGGCTTATTTCAGTTTTGTGGTTTCTGGCATTCAATGTATTTCCTTCAGAAACGTTTCCACTACCATTACATGGTGTTCATCTGACCTGCTGTCCACTCATACATAACGGTATGTGTTCTATACCTGACCTGGTTGTCCACTCATACATAACGGTATGGGTTCTATACCTGACCTGGTTGTCCACTCATACATAACGGTATGGGTTCTATACCTGACCTGGTTGTCCACTCATACATAACGGTATGGGTTCTATACCTGACCTGGTTGTCCACTCATTCATATCGGTATGGTTCAATCTAATTACTGTAAAACCATTGCTATCACTACATCAAGAGAAGGACGAACATCAGTCTGACAGAATGTACAGTCAGGGCGAGAGACAGAGATTGTTGGAGATCCATTGCAGCAACTGATTGATTGATTTTTTTTTTTTTTTGTGGTTCGCATATCCTTTACAGGACATCGTTGTCAACATCAGCATCTTTCAGTTGATTAATGATTTCTTGGAAAGATTACGCTCAGTAGTTTGCTATTGCTTTCTGAGCGACCGGCTTACATTCCCCCTAAATTACCGACTCGGCGAGAACCGCCACCGATTCTCGAGCACGTCACGTTACTTACGAGAGTATACGGGATAACGGAGAAAGCCGCTAACCTCTTGGCCAGTGAGACCGTCGATTGATTGATTGACTTCCTGATAGCCAGAGGTAAAGCTGCAAAGGATTCTGGAAAAGCAAAGGTAAAAGCCGTCTCTCATTCTGCGCGTGCTGGTCTTTCAGGTAGGATGAAACTGTTCTTTATATCTATTTCGTTGTGTTAATTATTATGTTTTCATGTGTATGTTTGAATATTTAAAACATTTATTGATGTTAATCGATGTTTGATAGAAATGATGCAGGTGACAAATTAATTGAATTTTGCACAGAAAATGAGTTAACGTTAGTCAACACACTTTTTAAACAACATCCAAGAAGACTCTTCACATGGAAGTCTCCAGACAGTATTACCAAAAATCAGATAGATTATATTTTAATACAAAGAAGATGGAGATCAAGCATAACATCTGCAAAAACCCTACGAAGTGCAGACTGTGATACAGATCATCAGTTATTAGAAGCAGATCTGAAATTAAAACTCAAAAAGCTTACCCGAGGACCAAGGCCACTTCGTTTTGATCTCACAAAAATACCAGATGCATACAACGTAGAAGTTAGGAATCGTTTTGGGGTCTTGATGTCTGTACAAGAGGAAATGACACCTGATGAACTGGCAGTACAAGCTAGAGATATCTTGATAACTGCAGCCAAATAATTAATTCCGACCAAGAAAAAGCAACTTAAGCCATGGATTACATCAGACACGTTAGAATTAATAAAACAACGAAGGGAACTGAAACAGAAAGGAGGTGAATTCGATAATACCAAGATGAAGTATGAATCTTTAACTCGAGAAATAAGAAAGAACACAAGAAAGGACAAACATCAATATATACAAGATTGCTGTACCAGAATAGAGCAATATCATAAGACTGGAAGAAATTATGAAATGTTCAAAGAAATGAAGCTATTGACAAGAAATGTTCAACCTCAATTGAATGTTATCTGTGACAAGATGGGAAATACCTTAACAGAATCTAGACAAATTCTAGAAAGATGGCAGGAGTACTGCAGTGGAATGTATGATATGAGTGACAGTGAGGATATGAATGAGATACATGAGCCAACGACAGCAGAGACAGAACCTGAGCCCTCATTAGATGAAATTGCTTGGGCTATAAAGCACCTGAAGAATGGTAAATCGCCTGGATGTGATGATATACCAGCTGAACTAATTAAAGCGGGAGGAGAAGAAAGCATACACATATATCATGCATTATGTACAAAGATTTGGAAATATGGTACATGGCCAAAAGATTGGAAGAGAACTATTTTCATTCCCATACCAAAAAAGGGCAACCTGAAATTATGCACCAACTATAGAACTGTTGCCCTGATCAGTCATGCAAGTAAAATTCTACTAAAAGTCATAATGGCAAGACTTCGTAAGAAAATGGAAGAAGAGATTAACGTAGTTCAAGCTGGATTTAGACAAGGAAGAGGAACAAGAGATCACATATTCAACATGCGTTTAATAATAGAGAAGTGCAGAGAATTTAATGTAAACCTATACTCATGTTTTGTGGATTATTCAAAGGCATTTGACTGTGTACAGCATCAGAAACGTTGGGAAATCATGAGGACTATGGGCTTTCCATCACATGTAGTACAACTCATAAAAATGCTCTATCTAGACCAACAACCAGCAGTTAGAATAGATGGCGAGGCATCAGATTGGTTTGACATCAAGCAAGGAGTCCGTCAGGGCTGCGTGCTGTCACCCTATTTGTTTAACCTGTACGCTGAAAATATAATGAGAAATGTAAGAGATGATATAAACAGGGAGCTATATGATGCCCTAAATATCGGCGGTCATGACATACCGGAGATTCGATATGCTGATGATACAGTATTACTATCCACAACACAGAATGGCATGGAAAACCTAATAGCCTCAACCCAATTGAATAGTGAAAATCACAACTTATATCTTAACATAGCAAAAACAAAGATAATGCATACAGATAAAACTACCATGGAGAAAGAAATATACATTAATGGGGAAAAATTGGAGGTGGTGGAAAATTTTGAATATCTTGGGTCATTGATTACCAACAACGGGGACACAATGAAAGAAATTAAACGGCGACTATCAATTGCTCTTCAAAGACTAAAACAGCTGAATAAATTATGGAGTGGGACAGACAGAACTACAAAAATTAGATCTTTAAGAGCATGCATCTTTCCCATTGCAACATACGCCTGTGAGACATGGACACTTACTAAACAAGCTGAACAGCGCATAAACGCCTTTGAATATAAGTGTTATAGACGAGTTCTAAAAATATCTTGGGTAAAGAAAAGAACAAATGCATCCATACTTCAAGAGTTGAATATTGAAGAAGGTTGGCTATTAAAGACGATAAAACAAAGAAAATTGAAATATTTTGGTCACTTGAAACGTCACGAAAGTTTGGAGAGAACAATAATGGAAGGGTATATGCCTGGGAAGAGAGGAAGAGGAAGGCCAAAGAGAAGATGGGTGCAGGATGTGGCGGATGATCTCCAGATGGGTGTATCAGACGCGGGACATCTTGCTTATGATCGAGAGTTTTTCCGGAGGGTTGTTATGGGAGCGAGGTTCTGCAAAGGACATGCTACTGAATGAATGAATCGATGTTTGATTTCCAGTTCCCTGTCGGACGTATCCACCGCCACCTGAAGACAAGAACAACCAGCCATGGCCGGGTGGGTGCCACTGCTGCAGTCTACAGCGACGCCATCCTCGAATAATTGACGGCAGAAGTGAGTTTGACTAGTTTTGTCACGCCTTGACGCTTGTCATTTATTCATTGCAAATAGAGTTCCATAAACGAAGTGTCTTTTCGCAACCAAGTTGCGAATAAACGAAGTGACGTCATCGGGTCATGTGTTTGACTATATTATACATTTGTGTTGGCAAATCATGGATGGGTTGGGTGGAAGATGTCATCAGACAGGTCTGCAGTCTTACCAGTATCAACCCCGGCAAGGAATGGGTGTCGGTGCCTCCAGCTTTTAATTGCACTTTCTCCTGCATTATCACACTCGACAGACGGTTCAGAGAGCAGAACCCTGCGGCTGTCAATGCAGAGGTCATCGCGCTCATCTATGAACACTCAGATAGTCCCGAAGTGCTCATCTCTACAGATGAATCTGTTGTAAAGCAGCAGAGAAGTGCGTGGGCATTTACTAGCCCGTTCAGCGGGCCGAACCGTTCAAGAACCCAGTGGTGCCCACTTTATGACCATGAGCAGCATGACGATGGAGGTGATGGCAGTTACACAGGCTTTCATATGGCTAGAATCACAGCATTATACCAACGTGTGTGTACTAAGTGACTCAATGAGCATGATTCAGAAGGTCGAAGCTGGATCTGTACGTAGACAGTGGACTGAGTCGCTGCGGAAGTCTGTTGTCCGTAAGGTCACCTTCATCTTCGTCCCCGGACATGCGGGAGTCGAGGGAAATGAACGAGCTGATAAACTGGCTGGCTCTGCACCCCATGTAGATGGCCAGCCCATGGATCGTGCCGATGTTATTAACGTCCTCAAAGATATGGCGAGAACAGATGACTTTGACGTCAGTGAATCCACATCGCTGTCCAGGATGAAAGACTTGGGAGTAAGAATCAGCACAGCCAGACGCGAGAGGTACATCGGGAAAACGAGGTGCCTCGTCAACCAACACAGAACTGGCATTATTAGCCACCGGACGCTGATGCATATGCTGGAGGGGGGAGGGGAGGATCTGAGCACCTATGGACATGTCCGGAGTGCAATGAAGATACCCCAACTGATAACTGACAACTGATAACTGATACATTTGTCTTAAGCTGTCATAGTGGTCTCAGTAGCATAGCGATGAGTATCTCCGCTTGTAACAGTGGTTACCATGGTTCGATTCCCAGACGGCGAATTTATTCTTTTTTCATTTTTCAGAAATTAATTAAGTGAAAGCGACAAGATAACTACGTACAAAGACAGTTATTCGGCATTTTGACAAAATTAGCTAACTTACTGGTAGCTGATAGTAATTATTTATTAAAGTAAGTCGTTGTGGTCTTCTATTAGGTAAGGAACCAATGACAGGCCTAGCAAACCGGCAGGAAACTGGAGGAAAGGCGCTGGCTAGTCACAGGCGCCGGACCTTCTCCACGACGTCTAATGGCATAAGTGGAAGGCAACAACAACACCAACTACTGGAATAAATTCCGTGGTTGATTTTGATATCTTGTAAAAGACATCCAACTAACTGTACCTTCTGAAACAAACATGAATAGTCGCCGGGTCAGTAGTGAAGTGGTTATGAATGCATTTCGTAATCCTGCATACCGTGCTCGAAACCTAGCTGCGGTGATTTGGAAGCAGACCGCCTTGCGTTGGTTTTCATACAAAGGTATGCATGCTTGCTTGCTTGCTTGTGTTCGTTGGCTTGAGCTCCAACGTGAAGTCCTGTATGTCGGATGAAGACATCCTGGTGTCTGTAGCGAAACCCCAGTGGCCCATGTCCTCATACCTATCCGCTCAATTCCTTCGGAGTGGGATTCTATTCTCTGGGTTACTTTCATAACCCGAGCATTTGACACGAATACTTTGAAATCTATCTGTTCTTCGGGAAAACCCAATGGCGCGCCTTGCACCAAATATGACCTAGGGTAATGGTTTGGGCGTGAAATGTCCGGTGTCAACCTTGTCGGTTGTGGTCGGCACAATGTATTGAAGTTTTAAAGAATTTTACAGATAAAGTGCCGCATCCTACTGCTGGGGTAGGAAAGGTAATTTTAGATTAATTGGTCCTGCCAGACCTGGGCATATTAAGCTTGGTCGTCTCAAATAATGAGACGAATTGGTGAAAGGGCAGTCTTGCCAATCTGGCTAAGCGTCTAGATCTGGGGATGGCGGGGGAACAAATCGGGGCAATATCTTTTCCCAGATGATGTCGCTTATTCTTGGCTTTACCTTTGGC
>JACEFZ010019806.1:0-17899 GCA_014155875.1 Cepaea nemoralis
TTAAAAAAACCCCGAGAGGACACACAAAACATTATCATACACATACACATGTTCATAACGAGAGGACATATAAAACATTGTCATACACATACACATGTTCATAATGAGAGGACATATAAAACATTGTCATACACTAACATATGTTCATAACGAGAGGACATATAAAACATTATCATCCACATACACATGTTCATAACGAGGGGACATATAAAACATTGTCATACACTAACATATGTTCATAACGAGAGAACATATAAAAC
This sequence comes from Cepaea nemoralis, assembly GCA_014155875.1. Classification (NCBI taxonomy): domain Eukaryota; kingdom Metazoa; phylum Mollusca; class Gastropoda; order Stylommatophora; family Helicidae; genus Cepaea; species Cepaea nemoralis. The sequence continues at coordinate 261 of JACEFZ010019806.1, forward strand.
ATTATCATCCACATACACATGTTCATAACGAGAGGACATATAAAACATTGTCATACACTAATATATGTTCATAACGAGAGGACATATAAAACATAATCATACACTTACACATGTTCAAAACGAGAGGACACATAAAACATAATCATACACTTACATATGTTCATAACGAGAGGACATACACAACATAATCATACACTTACACATGTTCATAACGACAGGACATATAAAACATAAGCATACACTTACATATGTTCATAAGGAGATGACATATAAAATATTATCATACACTTACATATATTCATAGCGTGAGGACATATAAAACATAATCATACACTTACACATGTTCATAACGAGAGGACATATAAAACATTATCATACACATACACATGTTCATAACGAGAGGACATATAAAACATTGTCATACACTAACATATGTTCATAACGAGAGGACACATAAAACATAATCATACACTTACATATGTTCATAACGAGAGGACATATAAAACATTGTCATACACTAACATATGTTCATTGCGAGAGGACATATAAAATATAATAATACACTTACATATGTTCTTAACGAGAGGACACATAAAACATAATCATACACTTACATATGTTCATAACGAGATGACATACACAACATAATCATACACTTACACATGTTCATAACGAGAGGACATATAAAACATAAGCATACACTTACATATGTTCATAACGAGAGGACATATAAAACATAAGCATACACTTACACATGTTCATAACGAGAGGACATATAAAACATCATCATACACTTACATATGTTCATAAAGAAAAAACCTAACATGCCGTTGCATATAAATCATCATCATACACTTACATATGTTCATAAAGAAAGAACCTAACATGCCGTTGCCTATCATCAGTGCATTTGTACTAATGCAAGTATCAAACAAGTCCTACTACATATAACTGATCCCTCGTATGGTCTCCTTTCATTGCCAGTGTTTCTTATTATGCCTTTCACCAACATATTATTAACTCTTTTAGTTCTAGCTATGGCGGTGTGTGCTTGTCTCCTCCACGTGTGTCCCAACCAAAGCGTATTGTGTTCTCTTATTTGCTACATTTAGTCAGAACATGTCAAAGAAATCTGGCTTCCTCTTATGGCCAGTTCAATTGCGTATTTAGGCTTTGAAAGTAACGCATTCCTCATTTTTATTGTGGTTATTTATCCTATTGGGCGTGTGCTGGTAAACCTTATGCAACTGAAAGAGTTAATTTTATATAACGAAGACGCAAACAATAGATTGCACAATTTATTACCTGGCATATTTCGTTGGATCTCATCAGGTGCATACTGCAGAATTCACACAAGATAAACTAAAGCAATTCAATTAATCACCCAAGCTGAAATATACACCATGCATATTTTCTCAGTAATTTAAATTATCTACCTCAGTAATTTTAAACCGACTATTGTGTCTTTTTGTTAGCACAAAGTTGGCTTTCCTGTATGAACAGCAATAGCTCCTGTCATAGTTAACATTCAAAGAATTTAGGCTATTATAACCAGTTTTATTATGGGCAGTGCACAAAAGAGTGGCTAACATAACAGACGGGTAAACGAGCTAAATAACATCAGCACACTAAAACACAAAACATAACAGTCACATGCACATTCTGACCACTTTGATTGTGATCCTCAGAGGTCTATCTCCAAACACGTTCTCCGACGTCTGAATGACTGAACTAAAGGACTTCGATGGCTGCACTCGGCGCCTTAAATTGTCTGGGAGACTGCGCCAGGTTCCACTCTGAAAGCAAGCAATACCATTACACTGACCACACCTTACATTCTGTGCAGCTGAGAATACATGGCGTCTAATCACGGACGAAAACCATCAAAGTAAGATATCAAATACTGAACCTCTAACATCAAATAATGAACTTATCCAGTATATTACCGGGGACCGTAAAGGAACGGTGAATAGTAACACTAACCTACCAATGAAGGAGGGCTGGGCTTCAGGCTGGCTTCCCCATCCCGTAGAAGACGTTAGCCGCCCTAAACAACCCATTATAAACAAGTCTAATTATAAAGAAACCATAATAAACAAGTGTAATTATAAAAAAGCCATTATAAACAAGTCTAATTATAAAAAAGCCATTATAAACAAGTCTAATTATAAAGAAAGAGAAATAAATCGGGCAACAGAGGGGAAAGAAGGCTCTTCTAGAAGTGACATAACTCGTGGCGGAGAGTAGATCGCTGAGATGCACGAGGCAGCAAACGAAAAGACGGCTTGGAGTTAGTTATTTTAAGGCTCTAATGGGGGAGTAAAGAGCATCTGAAGACGAATACAGAATCTATATGAATGTTTGGGGGAAAATAATTACATTGAAAGGAAGTGAACCGGGAAAACAGAGAAGAGAAAGACTACATGGAAGATGAATTCATGATGCGACAGATAATTTACACTTGAGGGCAACACTGGCAGCAAGACATCTGGCTTGAGTTTCGAAAGACTGCAGGGGGGACGGGGATTTCGGAAGGGGAAGAGGAAAGGGGGTGGGGTTGTTTCCACAGAATAAGCCACTGAATGATGAATACAGAGCCTGGCATGTGTATTTAGAGAAGAACAGTCAACACCCTCAGTGAAACGACAGAACGCAAATGTGAAGAAACTGGAAATGAATAACGAGCTGATGGAAGAAATAAAACATGAAACACGTAGACAAATCTTGCAAAATTAACAGAGATGAAACTCTTATATGACCATAGTAAAGTAAAGTAAAGTAAAGTAGAGTAAAGTAAAGTAAAGTAAAGTAAAGTAAAGTAAAATAAAGTTAAGTAAAGTAAAGTAAAGTAAAGGACCATTTTACATGCCCACAGGTGTATTGGGCATATCGCGTTATACCCATATTTGTATAGACCAATCGACATCTAGGTTATAAAATCGTATTGGAGGGAAACTTCGAAGACAAGCGAATCAGAGGTAGGCAATGATATAAGTGGGAAAACAGATGGTGACCAGTTGTTTATCATAGCATACAGATAAGAGCGAGGACGGCAAGTATTGCAGATTCATTGCAACCAGTTTTCAGTGTGGATATGGCACTTGATTGATTGATTGATTGATTGATTGATTGAATTGCTGATGTACCGAGAAAGAAAAGTTAAAATATGATGATAAATCACACGTGTGATAACTACGGTGTACTATACGACAGAGAAGGTCAATTGCACGCCCATGTAAATGCAAAACCCACCATGATGTGCGAAAAATATAATATACAGATCCTCACAACCAAGCAGAAACCGTGAAGACATGTAGATCATCGAAAGATGCATGTTATAAACTTGCTGTACACCATTTCAATAAGATCGTGTCACTAAAGTTAGTGAGCTGAGGTGGCGCAGTGACTAGTACGCCTGCTTACCTACCTGGTGGTCATATGATCGGATCCGTCAGGAGGTGGGACTTTATTTTTAATTGACATGAGCTCAGATGTTAACCCAGCCTAAAATAAGTACCACGAAATGTTCCGTAAATTGTTATACATATATAATTATAATTGTTGCATGCGCAAAGAAAAGAACAAATGCGGCCATACTTCAAGAGCTGAATATTGAAGAAGGTTGGCTGCCAAAGACGATAAAACAAAGACAATTGAAATATTTTGGTCACTTAAAATGTCACGAAAGTTTGGAGAGAACAATAATGGAGGGGTATATGCCTAGGAATAGAGGAAGAGGAAGGCCAAAGAGAAGATGGGTGCAGGATGTGGCGAATGAAGATGGGTGTATCGGACGCGAGACATCTTGCTTATGACCGAGAGGTTTTCCGGAAGCTTGTTATGGGAGCGAGGTTCTGCAAAGGACATGCTACTGAATGAATGACATGCGCAATTAAAGTCATGAGAATCAATACTTGAGCTGGCGGGATAAGAATTCACACCATGCGCACAGAAACTAAACAGGAATTAAGTTCCATCAGACGACCATCATTCACTAGCAACATCTAAAGACAAGAAATCACAGCATAGTGAACATCACGTCCACTAAATAAAGCCAACTAATTAGCAGCAATTTGCCTGCATCTCAAATTCACATTTCTGACAAAATTACCCATTCCGAAACTATAAGGAGTATCTCGCTTGTGCCACTCAAGAAGTTTCTAGGTATCATGTACAGACTTAAAGACAGGCATTTTTTTTTACATTTTCGAATGTTTGAAGTGTTTTGCACTACCTGATCATGTCTTATCTTTTGTTACCTTGTCTTAAATTTATTATCTTATCTAAAGAGGTTGACATGGGGGATATAAAGGCAAGAAAATAGACTTCATTGCTCCGAGTTTTATTATGTAGGGATCGGTGTCTTTCTACAGAGCTGCCTGCCGAGCACGAACTCCGTAGCTCAGACGACCCCTGGTGGACCCGTGAAAACACTGGACCAGTGAACTGAATGACGGAGTCCGAAAACAAACCCACGAAATTTACAGCGGGATGCCGGGGCTTGACCACTTGGCCACGGGGAACTCCCTAACCATTCTCATCTCTTTTGTTATCTGGTCTATAGTATAGTATAGTATAGTATAGTACCAGGGAAGGTTAACCCGGTCAACAAATGCCCGCAGAAGTCGGATGTGTCGGCCTGATGGCGCAAGAGCGCAGCTCTGCTGTAAACAGGCACAACGCATTCACGTCCGGAAAAAAAACTCCGGATGAACGCAGAAGAAGAAGTATAGTATAGTACAGTACAGTACAGTACGGTACGGTACGGTATGGTATGGTATTGTATGGTATGGTATAGTGCAGTGTAGTGTAGTGTAGTGTAGTGTAGTGTAGTGTGGTGTAGTGTGGTGTAGTGTAGTGTAGTGTAGTGTAGTGTAGTGTAGTGTAGTGTAGTGTAGTGTAGTGTAGTGTAGTGTAGTGTAGTGTAGTGTAGCGTAGCGTAGTGTAGTGTAGTGTAGTGTAGCGTAGTGTAGTGTAGTGTAGTGTAGTGTAGCGTAGTGTAGTGTAGTGTAGCGTAGTGTAGTGTAGTGTAGTGTAGTGTAGTGTGTATAGTGTAGTGTAGTGTAGTGTAGTGTAGTGTAGTGTAGTGTAGTGTAGTGTTGTATAGTGTAGCGTAGTGTAGTGTAGTGTAAGTGTAGCGTAGTGTAGTGTAGTGTAGCGTAGTGTAATGTAGTGTAGCGTAGTGTAGTGTAGTGTAGCGTAGTGTAGTGTAGCGTAGTGTAGTGTAGTGTAGCGTAGTGTAGTGTAGCGTAGCGTAGTGTTGTATAGTGTAGTGTAGCGTAGCATAGTGTAGCGTAGTGTAGCGTAGTGTAGTGTAGTGTAGTGTAGTGTAGTGTAGTGTAGTGTAGTGTCTTGTTTGTATTGTCGAGTCTATTCAATGGATGACTATAAACAAATGCAGCTGATAAACGTTTTAGAGAGTTTGATTTTCTATTGTGTTTGTGCCAAATGATTTGGGCTGGCCATAGAACCTTTACCTACTTTTTCTTTACGTAGAAAAAACGTTGATGTGGGTTAGAGAGTGTGTAAAGCTAACTCCGTTCGGGCTAAAGAAAAGAGGAACCATATGAAATAGAGAAGGGATAAAAATAAAGATAAGAAACCTCGCACGGTCCCTCGAACTAACAAGAACAGGGAAAGCAACAAGAAAGAAAGGGTTCCAGGACTCTAAGGTAGAGGAGGTTGAACATAGGCATCTCATAACCCAGTTAACAAATTAGACCGTTTGGCTGCTATGGTAACAATGAGTGTACAAACTAAACAACCGAAGGCTAATCTAAAAGACCAGGAACACCACCAAACATTTTTGTTAATTCTCAAAGTATTCTACAACAGAAACATTGAAGAACAATCAAAACAAACACTAAAGACAACTGCAGTCAGTTAAACACTAACAATGGTGGCTGATTTCTAGCAAGAAACCAGACTTCTGCCCTCGTTCTACTCCAAGTCTGACAAATACACAAAGTACAACAAGCGAATGAGTAATTACTATAACTACTTGTAACTTCACACCCAAAACAGGAAGTCTGCAACAATCCACACATTAGACACATAATCTAGATAGGATTTGATGCCTAAAGTAAGTAGAATTTGAGGACTAAATATAACCCCAAGAGAGCTTTGACACTTCAGTTATTAGCCACTCATGTCACTGCATCAGAGACCGATTATTAGTCTATAGACAGGCATAACTAGCTTTGCAGTTTTTTTTTTAATGATACATCTAGTTTAAACCCAGCTACCAATTCCCATGTCTCTATCTCATACAATCTTTTGTTTTCGGTGGCAAGGTTTTTCAAATATAACAGGCCTAGTTGTAGATATCTATTTGGCACAGTTTCATTCTTCTACTTCTTGTTTTTATTCTTTTCTTTGTATTCGACTTCTTCTTCTATAAGGGTCGTTCATTTGAAACCCATTCCAATGGTTTTATTACAAAAGCATGAAAGAAACATTAAAAGGTGTGGTGGAATTAACCAAAGCATTCATTTTGAATGAATTATGCACCATGGGTTGGTCAGAAGAAGTCGCCGTAGGCACTCAGGCAAGCATCCCATAGCTTAGGTAGGCGGCGAATGCCGTCCACACAAAGGATTGTGGTTGCTCACCGAACCAAGTGTTTACTGCGTTCATTACGTCTGCATTTGTGTGAAATCGTTGCCCCTTGAGAGCTGTTTTTATTGGTCCGAACAAATGAAAATCACATAGTGACAAATCAGGACTATAAACTGGATGTTGCAGAATTTCCCACTTCTTCCAAGCTAATGCTTCCTGCACAATCTTTGCAACGTGCGGACGAGCATTATCGTGCAACAAAATCACACCACGAAAAAGCATGCCGGGTCGTTTATTCTTTATGGCCTTTTACAGCTTGTTTAGTGTTTGCAAGTAGTGGGTAGAGTTGATGTTGACACCAGGGTCTTTAAACTCGGCCAACAATAGCCCTTCGTGGTCAAACAATGCGCCCAGCATAACCTTACCAGCGGAAACCTGTAACTTGAATTGTTTGGCTGTTGGTGATCTACCATGCTTCCATTGCATGCTCTCTCTTTTGCTGCTCGGCTCAAAGTAGTGACACCATGATTCATCGCCTGCCACTATGCGGACGAGAAATGCATCACCCTCCACTCTGTAACACAGAAAGTGGTTCAAACACTATCCCATGCGTTCCTCTTTTTGGTGGTCGGTCAACATCCGTGGTACCCACTGTGAACGCACCATCCGATATTGCAGTTTCTTATGAACGACCTTTTGAATTGTCCCAATTGACACATCAAATTCTTTCGCTAGCAAACATATGCTTCGACAACGGTTCATCTGTACTGCTGCATCAATTTTGGCGATGGTTTTTTTCTGTTGCAACAATATGCGCTTGACCCGGCCGTCGAAGATCTGTCGTAAACTGACGAAACATTCGTGCCTAGTCTGTCACTGTTGTCTTCGACATACATTTGTTACCGTACGCTGCCTGCATTCTTCGATGAATGTCCACTGGTCGACATCCTTCAAATGAAAGAAACTGAATCACCGCTCTTTGAGCTTCTTTGGACGGATTTTGGATCAACCCGGCCATTTTCTCAACGGTCAGAAACAGAACCTATGCATCATGGGACGATAAGCACGTGCTCTTTTATTCATTGGTCAGTACTTATCACATGACTATGACATGATCATGTTCAACGTACGCAATTACGCGCGGTGCGGCACGAACGGATTTCAAATGAACGCTCCTAATATTTCTACTTCTGCTGCTGCTGTTCTTCTTCTTCTTCTCCTTCTTCATTTCCTCCTCCTCCTCCTCCTCCTCCTCCTTCTTCTTCTTCCTCTTCTTCTTCTTCTTCTTCTGCTGCTGCTGCTGCTTCTTCTTCTTCTTCTTCTTCTTCTTCTTCTTCTTCTTCTTCTTCTTCTTCTTCTTCTTCTTCTTCTTCTTCTTCTTCTTCTACTTCTTCTTCTTCTTCTTCTTCTTCTTCTTCTTCTTCTTCTTCTTCTTCTTCTTCTTCTTCTTCTTCTTCTTCTTCTTCTACATTTTTTTATCTTCTTACTTTTTGTTACCTACCCTCTCTATCGCTTGTTCTTCTCCTCAATTAATTCTTATTCTTCTTCTCCTCCTGCTGCTGTTGCTGCTGCTGCTGCTTCTTCTTCTTCTTCTTCTTCTTCTTCTTCTTCTTCTTCTTCTTCTTCTTCTTCTTCATTATAACACAAGCAGTGTGACAACTTTCTAATCAGTCTATGTATGTTCTGTCGTTTAAACAACGGGTATTTTACTGTTGTAGGCAAACGGCGGCACTTTGGCTTAATTGCACAAGAACAGCGATCCACTCTACTATACAATATGTCATTCTATCAATTATGTACACAATGTTGGTCCCGTGCCTCTTCTAATGTCACTGTTCCCCATTCTGTCTCCATTACTGATACAAACAGCGTTTAACTAGCATCCTATTTCACGCGCTTCGCGTGTGTTTTGGTCGAAAGCTACCGTATGATTGACATTATAGTACGTTTACAAATGTTTGCCCTCAATCACATTTAATTATTTTTAAAGTATCTGTTGCATCGCTGTGAAATTTTTCCTGCCATTTTATATTTACTCCCACCCAAGGAATATGTCTGTGATAGGTCCAAACGCAACTGAAATCATGGAAAGCGGCGACATTACTTTGATGTTTTGGAAAAAATGTATTGAATTCACTCTAACAAACTTGTTTTATAGCAATGCGCGTTAATTCGGGTAACGGCATAAGGCATAACTATATTTGTATGGAAGTGGGTGCAGTGTGTAATATTAGTGAAGACAGAGAATCTACAGAGGCATGGGATACATAATGTAGAATCGAAATAGAAATGGACAGGAAAGTAGAAGGAGTATATTTCTTACCTTATTTTTCATTTCCTTCCTTTTTTTCTTCAGCTGCTGGTTAATAATGTGTGCACAATACACACTTTTACTAGAACGTATTTAGCTTTTTTTTTTAAATAGAGGTCGTGAAAGCTTCCAAATAACTATGCGTTATTGTGCGTATGATGTGTGACATAAGCCTGGGTCAGTGACATTGAGGTGAGTGACCGGGCAGGAGAAAGAATGGAGATGAAAGTGGGAGACAGTAAAGTGACTGACCGGGCTATGAGAAAACAGCCAGTCCTGAGAAATAAAATAGTGAGGGTAGAGGGAAAAAAAACCCAAAGGCGGATGGGACACACAGTTGTGTGTTGTGTGAAGTCAGGAGACTGGAAGGGCAGTGAGAGAAGAGACTGACTGCGGGGCAGGTCGTTTCAGGGAGTCGAGTTTGAGATACCGAAGGAGTCGGTAGTCCACGTACAACGGGGTGGTGTTGTTCTCCGAGTTGTGAAGACAGGCCTGAACCAGAGTGGGTTCTATAGGGAATTGAGGGCCAAACCCAGAGTGGGTTGCATAGTTGAGCAGTGGCTCCAACCCAATGTGTGGGTTGTATTGTGGGAGATCCAGCCGTGGATAGTAGCTGGATTACCTGTCTTGTGAATGTGATGAGAAGCAGGCCGTGAGAAGGCATTGATGTGTGCTGGTTAAATTGTGAGGAGGATATTTATATTCTATGGATTATATTGTTTCTGGATGTATAAACATGTTCCGTTTGTCCGTCTTATTTCTGTAATAAAGGATTATGTGCGCCAACGGAATCTTGTTTAATGACTGGTGAATATGCACTGCAGGGGTGAGTTATATTGCAAGACAGTTAAATATCTCCATTAACACCCCCTGAGTATCGTTACCTAGACAACGACCATCACACGATAAGATCAAGCAAAGATCATCAAGAACATTGGACTGATTGTAAAGAAAAACGTGTGATAACTGGAGGCTACGTCCGTGCAAGATTGAGAACTAACTGGGAGCTCGTCGCTTAGTAAAGAGTTTCTGACAGCTGCATTCGGTCAAGGAACACCGTGCAATATTGAGATATCTGTGGGCTCTTCGCTGAAAGAGAGGAGTTATTATCTGTGACTTAGTTCCATCAATTTAGACAGTACTGCGTCAAGAAATTAACAGCAAATCTTTGGTGTGTATAAGACGCCACATCCAAGAAAAACTGTCAGCGCGCGGGGAGAATGCGCGGCGGAGGTCACAGGCGAGCAGTCAGTTCACGTCAAGTCCACTACAGGTGAATTGGAACCAACCATATCGCTAAAGCGAGTGGGGGGTGCCAGAAGAATTAACGCAGCACAAATCAGCCGGGAGAGTCGATTGCAGTGACAGGGGTGTCTAGTCACAAACAGCACAGGTAAATGTCGCGTGGACAAAACAGTGTTTGCGACAAGAGCGGAGCATCACATTGTCGCTGTCGGTGATAAAGACAGGACAGGATTGAAGAAAATCAAAGATACTGACAGGTTTGTGTGTGCGAGACAAGCCCACTTTGTTGTCGCAAGTTGACTGGTCAAGATTTGTCGACGCAGTTAATAGGCCGGGTTGAGAGAGGGTCAGCTGGAAAGGGGTATTAACGTTAACCCTACCACAGGTGCGGGGGCAGGAGTGGAAAGTGGTTTTGTGTGGCGGAAAGGTTCCGGGCATTTTACAGACAGATTTAGTGTGACTTTCCACGGAGTTAAAAGTTCAGCCGGGTGGGGCTGTCAAGATTGTGTGCAAACTGTTTTTACGAAGGAATTTTTCACTGAGTGTGATAAAGAGAAATTGAGGTGACATTGTGAGTTGGGGGTGGAAGGAGGAAAGATACTCGGGAATTTCCACGACCTATGGTGGTCAAGATGACTCATTGTGAATGAACAAAACAAGGCGTTTTGTGTGAAACCAGACTTGATTGTTCGTCTTTGTTAAAAGCCCTTTGTGTTCATTACTTTATAATCAGCAAACATTTTGACAACGAATGATGACGTGTCGGCTCCGCGAACATAGTTGCATACAGTTGCCAAAAAAGAACTGACGGTACAGAGTGAAAGCGTTGATCATTTACTGCCATTATTTTGGTCTTTTCTGTTAGGGAAATCTATAACATTTATGATACAGCAAAGCGCCATCTTCGCAACGAAGGTAGAAAAGACTTTTGGATTATTAGACCACGTCCAAGGAAAGTACAATAACGTGACGGACTGGGTCGAGACAGGACATTGTGGATAATCAATCATCATCTTCAATTTTTTTCGACGGTTTCAACTTGTGATCACCACGTAAAATTAAGTCACCACGCAACAAATGTGGAATATCGTAGACATTTCGGAACATTTACCAATATACATTCCCAACAGATTGTGAAACATTCTTTTAAAAAAAAAAAAAAAAAAAAAAACCGAACTTGTGGCGACGGATTATCATTAATAGGCACAGATTTGTCGGCCAACGAGTTGTACCTTTTGTTTGCTGCTCATTGTCTTATAAATATTGTTTTCGGTTGTTAAGCTATTACTTGTTTGTGGTCCGGTGTTTGTCAGGTGTAGGGGATTTTTTGGGTGTTTCTCGAGAGTCGGGATACAGCACACAAATTTATATTCTTTCTGGTGCTTACGATATTTTTGTAAGAAAAACGTTAATGAGTTAACGTGTCGTGCAGTGGCATTGAAATAGTCTTAACCAATATCTAGAGCCGAGTTGTCTGACGTCAGATTTGTGTATATGTTTATGCTATAAATTGTTTTTGTTTCTCTTTCTTTTCATAATATTTGCATATGATATTTGATGTGTTCGGATATATGTTATTATTGTGAACTTTGGTCGTGTCTACTATCTAGTGGTATCTGAGTCAGTTTATATTTTACGCGCACTGTGGGTGTCCCTACACAAGCTTGTGGTTGTTACTGTGGTTTATTTCTGTGTGATCACCGTCTCCGTGTACTTGGCTTGTGAGTATAACGTTTTTATAGACAACATTTAGTGTTATCATTCATTCGTTTTGTATATGTATTTATATGTATGTTTAACAATATTTCCAGGGACTTCATGAACTTGTGGTCATAGATATATAGATATAAGGGAGTATAGGTGATACTTCCCTACCTCACTACCTAGTGCTTATAGAGTGACTGGGTGAGTACAGAGTGATATTTTAGCACTACAAATTTACGGACACAGGGAGTGCTGGTGTACTTAGGGAAGTGACACAAAGACTAGTAGCAGAGCCTTACATTTATAGTTGGCTGACAGACAGCAACGTGTCCACAAGTACAAGATGCCTACTTTAATGGAATATATTGAAGCAGGTGAACGAATAGGCCTGAAGGGTAAAGAGTTACAAGAGTATGCCGAAGCAAAAGAACAACAACAGATTGAAAGAGACCAGAGACAAGCCGAAAGAGAACAGAGACAGGCAGAACTCGAGGCCAAACGCCTACAGGAAGTAAAACTAGCTGAAATGGAAAACAAACGTCTACAGGAAGAGAAAGAGACACAATTGAAACTAGAAATGACACAACTGGAACTTGAAAAGTTAAAACAAACAAATGCGGTGGAAATCGAGAAAGAGAAGATTAAGATGGAAGCGGAAATTGCTATTAAAAAGTTAGAATTTGCATCGAAGGGTCAAAGTGAGGAAAGTAGAAGACCTTCGCAGTCGTCACAGAGATTAAAACTGCCATATTTTACAGACCGGGACCAACTTGAAAATTATTTGGCCAGGTTCGAGGCATCAGCCAAAGCGGTAGGTATTCCAGAGAAGGAGTATGCGATGATACTTGGCGAGTTTCTTACGGGTAAGGCACTAGACACCATGTTCAATTTACCTGTAGAAGAAAGAAACAACTACACTATCTTACGTCAACGTTTGCTGACAAAGTTCCAACTAACTGAACATGGATATAGAACAAAGTTTAGACAGTTAGGACCAGAGACAAATCAAGATTTCACAGATTTTGTTAACACAGTAAAGAATACATTTAATAAATGGATGGAGCTTGCAGGGGTAGGGAAAGATTTAAATAAATTAGTAGATCTAATGTTAAGAGACAAGGTAGTATCTGCATGCAATTCTAATTTAGTGGCGTTCTTTGAGGAACGGAAGCCAAAGGACATAGACACAATGTCTCAGTTAGGGCAAAACTACATGACTGCACATCCTAACGTATCTATTGGGAAACTAATGAGTGAGGAAATAGTCTGTGCAGCGTACACTAAACAGGACCAGAATCCAGTCATCAGACCAAGGGCGAAAAGTGTGGATTCAGCACAGAAAGGTGAGCAGCAAGAACTTCAAGATAATGGTTTCCGAGGAAACAATGTTGGTAGAGTAGGACGGTACCCATATATAAGAGGGAACTTCCAGAGACGTCCAAATTATGCCGGATGTTGGAATTGTGGGAGCTGGAGACACAAAATGGCAGATTGTGATGCACAACCATCAGATGGACCAACGAACAACAGTAAAAGGGAGATCACTTGTTTCAAATGTGGAAGGAAGGGGCATGTCAGTCATCAATGTAGGATGAGAGAAACAGAGCACTCAAATGCAGCGCAAGTAATTGAGACGCTAAACAATGAAGATTGTAGTGGGTGCAAACCTCTTTTTGAAAAAGACAGTCAGCCAGTCTTAATATGTGGTCATACAGTGAAAGCAGGATCAGCAGTCCATGAAGGAGGAAGTCTGAAGATGCATCATGGGTTTGTTAATGATAGGCCAGCGTTAACAATTAGGGACTCCGGATGTACGTCTATCGGAGTGAGGAGAAGTTTAATAGATCCCTCGGATTATACAGGGAAAAAGATTAGATGCATAACATTCAACGGCACAGTAGAGTTCTACCCAGTAGCCATAATAACAGTAAAAACACCATATATCACTGGAAGAGGGACAGCGTGTGTTTTGGACTCACCAGTGGCTGATTTGACCATAGGAAATGTTATAGGAGTTAAAGATTGTACAGAAGAGGAAATAGTTTATTGGGACCGAAAATATAGTGTAAGCAGTAACGAGGTAGTTACCACAAGAGAACGTAAATTAGAGAGTATAGCTGAGGTAGAAGAGGCACTTGAAGTAGACACAGGAACTCAGGACAAGGATAGTACAGCGGAGCAGATGAGAATGGATCCCAAATATAGTGCTAGTGAATCCCAGAGACAAGATACTACTCTGAACAAATGTTCCCAAGGGTGTAGGAGAGTAGAACATAGGCAGTCAAAGAAAGGTAGATGGTGCTTCGAGAGGAAGAACAATGTTCTCACTCGCAGGTTTTCAGATAGCAGAACTGCACTGGGGCAAGGAGCAGTACCTTTAGCACATAGAGACCGATATACTAGAACAGCTCAGGATAGTGCATGTGCAGGGCACATAGGCAAAAGGCGTATGCAGCAGAAAGCAAGGTGCCAGGTATATGGGCCAAGATTGAATAAAGAGTTCAGACTAAACAGAGACTCAAGTGTAACGGTGCAATATGCAGATAGGAAAGTTGAGTCAGGTCAAAAGAGTTTTCGCGACATTACTGACCCAGGGCTAGGGATAGTAAACAGATGTTGTAATTGTAGAGGTACCATGAGTCATGGGTACATGAAAGGTAGACACAGCATCGACAGGAATCAGAGGTGGGTTGATGCAAGAACAGAACCACCTGATATAGGGTCGGTACACAAATAGTATTGTGGGGTCGTGAAGTAGTAAGAGACCTGTGGGTACATAAGTATAATGCTTTTCTATGATGTATTATTATTATGTGATGTATTAGTTCATGCATTGGTACACAAGATAGAAAGTTGTTTGTATTTATGTGTGACGAATATAGGAGTGTACTATGAGCATTGGATGTATTATTTAGGGTTGTAGCTGAAGTAAGGTGCAGCCATACTTAGGGCTACCCAGGCTATATGTCTGGGTCACATATTTAATAAGTGTTAGTCTCCCAATATTTGAAAACGAAGTTTTCTTTTAAGAGGGGGGTGATGACATAAGCCTGGGTCAGTGACATTGAGGTGAGTGACCGGGCAGGAGAAAGAATGGAGATGAAAGTGGGAGACAGTAAAGTGACTGACCGGGCTATGAGAAAACAGCCAGTCCTGAGAAATAAAATAGTGAGGGTAGAGGGAAAAAAAACCCAAAGGCGGATGGGACACACAGTTGTGTGTTGTGTGAAGTCAGGAGACTGGAAGGGCAGTGAGAGAAGAGACTGACTGCGGGGCAGGTCGTTTCAGGGAGTCGAGTTTGAGATACCGAAGGAGTCGGTAGTCCACGTACAACGGGGTGGTGTTGTTCTCCGAGTTGTGAAGACAGGCCTGAACCAGAGTGGGTTCTATAGGGAATTGAGGGCCAAACCCAGAGTGGGTTGCATAGTTGAGCAGTGGCTCCAACCCAATGTGTGGGTTGTATTGTGGGAGATCCAGCCGTGGATAGTAGCTGGATTACCTGTCTTGTGAATGTGATGAGAAGCAGGCCGTGAGAAGGCATTGATGTGTGCTGGTTAAATTGTGAGGAGGATATTTATATTCTATGGATTATATTGTTTCTGGATGTATAAACATGTTCCGTTTGTCCGTCTTATTTCTGTAATAAAGGATTATGTGCGCCAACGGAATCTTGTTTAATGACTGGTGAATATGCACTGCAGGGGTGAGTTATATTGCAAGACAGTTAAATATCTCCATTGACACCCCCTGAGTATCGTTACCTAGACAACGACCATCACACGATAAGATCAAGCAAAGATCATCAAGAACATTGGACTGATTGTAAAGAAAAACGTGTGATAATGTGACCAGAGCTGATACCGCAATTCAAACATCATGTGTCAATTTTAGGGATCTGTCTGTGTAGTTTGTTCACACGTGTACATGGGTGATGGAACCATTTTGAGTCTTCTTAAAAGATTGTCTACTTTACTATGCCCTGTTCAGAGACGGAACATGGTTACCTGTTTTGCACGGCGAATATTGTTGTGAATGCCTGTAGTGGGATTCCTTCTTAGCGGCCAAGATGCTGTCCTCTTTTCATTTAAATTCATAGATTTATTCGTATTTTCGTGTGTTGTCCCCTAATTTGACAACATGTTTGTTCTCACGTTTCTTGTTATGCTACAATATGCCGCAGTACTATTCTTCTTTCTTTTTTTTTATTTAATGCGTTTAGTGTTTTCTTTTTCAATGCCGGTTATTTGTTACCGCTGAGGGTTTGCGATTGTGAAAATTCATCAGTGTGTGGAAACTGTTGCCATTGACAAGTTGTATTTTTTTTTGCCGATGCTGCAATGTGTAGTGCCTGAAATTCGTCAGAATAGTTGGAGCAAATTATCCCAGTAGGTGTGCATGAGGATTAATGTCTGCGATCTTCCCGGACCTTAATATGTGTCGGGCAATTCCGGTATATTGATAACTGCTCTCGGTTGCATAATTATAATTAAATCAACTCTTTCTCTAATAGTCATTTTCCTCTTTCACCACATGGTCCTCACATTTTTTCAGTAACTTTTATCTATATATATTAGCGCGGACTAGGTTTGTATCTTGACCTCAGACAATTTGAATGTAATATCGTCAGCTGCCACATATCCTTAAATGTTAGCCCACAAAAGTTCTATAGGGTTTAAATGAGAATTTTTTTATTTTTATTTTTGCATATCCTTTACAGGACATCGCTGTCAACACCAGCATCTGTCAGCTGTATGTTGATTTCTTGGCAAGATTACGCTCAGTAGTTTGCCATTGCTTTCTGAGCGGCCGGCTCACATACCCCGTAAGTTACCGATGCGATTCGAACCACTGCTGATTCTCACCGTCATCACGTTACCGACGAGAGTATACGAGATTACGGAGAAAAGTCATAACCTCTAAGCCACGAAGCCGGCAAATGAGAATGGTACAGCGTAAATATCAAGCACCTATGGCCATTCTCTTCTATCAACTTGTCGAAATGATATTCGCGGACGCGATTCGTAAGCCCGTTTACCCGCGTTTAAAACACATCTGCGACCGATTTGGCAGCAGACCGCGTTCCGCTTGGTTTTAACGTGTTGGGAAGGGAGCTGATCGTTCAGACAGCAATGACAAACTACTGAACTTCTTCTTCTTATTCTCCTCCTCCTCCTCCTCCTCCTCCTACTCCTTCTTCTTCTCCTCCTTCTTCTTCTTGCCAAGACACAACAACAGCAGTAAAATGCTGGAGTTGACTCGATGTCCTCTAATAGGATATGCAAAAAATAAAAATACAAGGGACAATAACTCTAGTTTTAAAAATTTCTGAAAATGGTATATTTTCCATTCAGAGCCATATATTTATTGCTGCCTTTGTGTTCGATGCTGTATGTATTTTATCTTCTTGGTCAACATTATTGCCCATTATTATGCAAGACAGTCTATCTAGGGATGGAAGATATGTATTCTCTAGACAATCCCTAAATACATTACCGCTCATCTCATTATGATAATCATTATTGTTTGTATGCTTTGATACGAATACGAGAGCAGCATTCTGTAGTTAGCCATTATGCGTACTACCAGCATGGGCTATGACCAAACGCTGTCCTTTAATACTGGGCACAAATCGCTTTATTTTTCCTTCCACTGATTGCCATTCTTTTTCATTTGTGTAGTACACATTGATCCAGGTTTCATCCAAATACACTATGTCATAATTTCCTTTGCCCATATCTCTTATTTCACGTAGGTACCTGCTCCTAAGTGCGGTTGCTAGCAAACATTGATCCAGGTTTTTTTAATCCCAAATGTACAACTT
>JACEFZ010019807.1:0-16476 GCA_014155875.1 Cepaea nemoralis
AAGAAGAAGAAGAAGAAGAAGAAGAAGAAGAAGAAGAAGAAGAAGAAGAAAAGAAAAAAGAAAAAGAAGAAGAAGGAGAAGGAAAGGAGAAGAAGAGAAGAAGAAGAAGAAAAAGAAGAAAAGAAGAAGAAGAAAAGAAGAAGAGAAGAAGAAGAAGAAGAAGAAGAAGAAGAAGAAGAAGAAGAAGAAGAAGAAGAAGAAGAAGAAGAAGAAGAAGAAGAGGAGTAGGAGAGTAGAAGAAGAAGGAGGAAGAAGAAGAAGAAGAAGAAGAAGAAGAAGAAGAAGAAAGAAGAAGAAGAGAAGAAGAAGAAGAAGAAGAAGAAGAAGAAGAAGAAGAAGAGAAGATGAGATGAAGAAGAAGAAGAAGAAGAAAAGAAGAAGAAGAAGAAGAAGAAGAAGAAGAAGAAGAAGAAGAAGAAGAAGAAGAAAGAAGGAGGAGGAGGAGGAGTAGGAGGAGTAGAAGAAGAAGAAGAAGAAGAAGAAGAAGAAGAAGAAGAAGAAGAAGAAGAAGAAGAAGAGAAGAAGAAGAAGAAGAAGAAGAAGAAGAAGAAGAAGAAGAAGAAGAAGAAGAAGAAGAAGAAGAAGAAGAAGAAGAAGAAGAAGAAGAATTGTTTATCTGTGTGAATATCTTTATTAGTTATTTCCCCACGAACGTCTTTACAAGTTGTGTACCGGTGTATAGCTTCAACAGTAAGGTCCTGGTGTATAGCTTCAACAGTAAGGTCCTGGTGTATAGTTTCAACAGTAAGGTCCTGGTGTATAGCTTCAACAGTAAGGTCCTGGTGTATAGCTTCAACAGTAAGGTCCTGGTGTATAGCTTCAACAGTAAGGTCCTGGTGTATAGCTTCAACAGTAAGGTCCTGGTGTATAGCTTCAACAGTAAGGTCCTGGTGTATAGCTTCAACAGTAAGGTCCTGGTGTATAGCTTCAACAGTAAGGTCCTGGTGTATAGCTTCAACAGTAAGGTCCTGGTGTATAGCTTCAACAGTAAGGTCCTGGTGTATAGCTTCAACAGTAAGGTCCTGGTGTATAGCTTCAACAGTAAGGTCCTGGTGTATAGCTTCAACAGTAAGGTCCTGGTGTATAGCTTCAACAGTAAGGTCCTGGTGTATAGCTTCAACAGTAAGGTCCTGGTGTATAGCTTCAACAGTAAGGTCCTGGTGTATAGCTTCAACAGTAAGGTCCTGGTGTATAGCTTCAACAGTAAGGTCCTGGTGTATAGCTTCAACAGTAAGGTCCTGGTGTATAGCTTTTAACAGTAAGGTCCTGGTGTATAGCTTCAACAGTAAGGTCCTGGTGTATAGCTTCAACAGTAAGGTCCTGGTGTATAGCTTCAACAGTAAGGTCCTGGTGTATAGCTTCAACAGTAAGGTCCTGGTGTATAGCTTCAACAGTAAGGTCCTGGTGTATAGCTTCAACAGTAAGGTCCTGGTGTATAGCTTCAACAGTAAGGTCCTGGTGTATAGTTTCAACAGTAAGGTCCTGGTGTATAGCTTCAACAGTAAGGTCCTGGTGTATAGCTTCAACAGTAAGGTCCTGGTGTATAGTTTCAACAGTAAGGTCCTGGTGTATTGTTTCAACAGTAAGGTCCTGGTGTATAGCTTCAACAGTAAGGTCCTGGTGTATAGCTTCAACAGTAAGGTCCTGGTGTATAGCTTCAACAGTAAGGTCCTGGTGTATAGTTTCAACAGTAAGGTCCTGGTGTATAGTTTCAACAGTAAGGTCCTGGTGTATAGTTTCAACAGTAAGGTCCTGGTGTATAGTTTCAACAGTAAGGTCCTGGTGTATAGTTTCAACAGTAAGGTCCTGGTGTATAGCTTCAACAGTAAGGTCCTGGTGTATAGCTTCAACAGTAAGGTCCTGGTGTATAGCTTCAACAGTAAGGTCCTGGTGTATAGCTTCAACAGTAAGGTCCTGGTGTATAGCTTCAACAGTAAGGTCCTGGTGTATAGCTTCAACAGTTATGTCCACGTGTATAGCTTCAACAGTAAGGTCCTGGTGTATAGCTTCAACAGTAAGGTCCTGGTGTATAGCTTCAACAGTAAGGTCCTGGTGTATAGCTTCAACAGTAAGGTCCTGGTGTATAGCTTCAACAGTAAGGTCCTGGTGTATAGCTTCAACAGTAAGGTCCTGGTGTATAGCTTCAACAGTAAGGTCCTGGTGTATAGCTTCAACAGTAAGGTCCTGGTGTATAGCTTCAACAGTAAGGTCCTGGTGTATAGCTTCAACAGTAAGGTCCTGGTGTATAGCTTCAACAGTAAGGTCCTGGTGTATAGCTTCAACAGTAAGGTCCTGGTGTATAGCTTCAACAGTAAGGTCCTGGTGTATAGCTTCAACAGTTATGTCCTGTTATATATCGTCACCAGTTATGTCCTGGTGTATAGCTTCAACAGTTATGTCCCGTGTATGGCTTCAACAGTTTATGTCCTGGTGTAAAAGCTTCACATTATGTCCTGGTGTATAGCTTCAACATTATGTCCTGGTGTATAGCTTCACATTATGTCCTGGTGTATAGCTTCAACAATTATGTCCTATGTATGGCTTCAACAGTAAGGTCCTGGTGTATAGCTTCAACAGTAAGGTCCTGGTGTATAGCTTCAACAGTTATGTCCTCGTGTATATCTTCAACAGTTATGTCTGGTATATAGCTTCAACAGTTATGTCCTGGTGTAATAGCTTCAAACAGTTATTCCCGTGTATGGCCTTCAACAGTTATGTCCTGGGTTAAAGGCTTCAACGATTATGTCCCTGGGTGTATAGCCTTCAACAATTATCTGTCCGTGGTGTAAATAGCTTCAACAATTATGTATGTCTGGTGTATTAGCGTTCAACAATTATGTCCTGGTGTATAGCTTCAACAATTATGGCCTGGTGTATAGCTTCAACAGTTATGTCCCGTGTGATAGCTTCAACCATTATGTTCCCTGGTGTAAATAGCTTCAACAAGTAAGGTCCTGGTGTATAGTTCAAACAGTAAGGTCCTGGTGTATAGCTTCAACAGTAAAGGTCCTGGTGTATAGCTTCAACAGTAAGGTCCTGGTGTATAGTTTCAACAGTAAGGTCCTGGTGTATAGTTTCAACAGTAAGGTCCTGGTGTATAGCTTCAACAGTAAGGTCCTGGTGTATAGCTTCAACAGTAAGGTCCTGGTGTATAGCTTCAACAGTAAGGTCCTGGTGTATAGTTTCAACAGTAAGGTCCTGGTGTATAGTTTCAACAGTAAGGTCCTGGTGTATAGTTTCAACAGTAAGGTCCTGGTGTATAGCTTCAACAGTAAGGTCCTGGTGTATAGCTTCAACAGTAAGGTCCTGGTGTATAGCTTCAACAGTAAGGTCCTGGTGTATAGCTTCAACAGTAAGGCCTGGTGTATAGCTTCAACAGTAAGGTCCTGGTGTATAGCTTCAACAGTAAGGTCCTGTGTATAGCTTCAACAGTAAGGTCCTGGTGTATAGCTTCAACAGTAAGGTCCTGGTGTATAGCTTCAACAGTAAGGTCCTGGTGTATAGCTTCAACAGTAAGGTCCTGGTGTATAGCTTAAAGTAAGGTCCTGGTGTATAGCTTCAACAGTAAGGTCCTGGGTATAGCTTCACAGTAAGGTCCTGGTGTATAGCTTCAACAGTAAGGTCCTGGTGTATAGCTTCAACAGTAAGGTCCTGGTGTATAGTTAACAGTAAGGTCCTGGTGTATAGCTTCAACAGTAAGGTCCTGGTGTATAGCTTCAACAGTAAGTCCTGGTGTATAGCTTCAACAGTAAGGTCCTGGTGTATAGCTTCAACAGTAAGGCCGGTATAGCTTCAACATAAGCCTGGTGCATAGCAAAAGTAAGGTCCTGGTGTATAGCTTCAACAGTAAGGTCCTGGTGTATAGCTTCAACAGTAAGGTCCTGGTGTAAGCTTCAACAGTAAGGTCCTGGTGTATAGCTTCAACAGTAAGGTCCTGGTGTATAGCTTCAACAGTAAGGTCCTGGTGTATAGCTTCAACAGTAAGGTCCTGGTGTATAGTTCAACAGTAAGGTCCTGGTGTATAGCTTCAACAGTAAAGGTCCTGGTGTATAAGCTTCAACAGTAAGGTCCTGGTGTATAGCTTCACAACAGGTAAGGTAGTCCTGTGTGTATAGCTTCAACAGTAAGGTCCTGGTGTATAGCTTCCAACAGTAAGGTCCCTGGTGTATAGCTTCAACAGTAAGGTCCTGGTGTAAGTCAGTAAAGGGCCTGGTGTATAGCTTTCCAGTAAGGTCCTGGTGTATAGCTTCAACAGAAGGTCCTGGTGTATAGCTTCAACAGTAAGGTCCTGGTGTATAGCTTCAACAGTAAGGCCTGGTGTATAGCTTCAACAGTAAGGTCCTGGTGTATAGCTTCAACAGTAAGGTCCTGGTGTATAGCTTCAAGTAATCCTGGTATAGCGTCCGGTAAGTCTGTATAGCTTCAACAGTAAGGTCCTGGTGTATAGCTTCAACAGTAAGGTCCTGGTGTATGCTTCAACAGTAGGTCCTGGTGTATAGCTTCAACGTAAGGCCCGGTGTATAGCTTCACAGTAAGTCCTGAGTGTAAGCTTCAACAGTAAAGGGCCGTGTAAGCTTCAACAGTAAGGTCCTGGTGTATAGCTTCAACAGTAAGGTCCTGGTGTATAGCTTCAACAGTAAGGTCCTGGTGTATAGCTTCAACAGAAGGTCCTGGTGTATAGCTTCAACAGTAAGGTCCTGGTGTATAGCTTCAACAGTAAGGTCCTGGTGTATAGCTTCAACAGTAAGGTCCTGGTGTATAGCTTCAACAGTAAGGTCCTGGTGTATAGCTTCAACAGTAAGGTCCTGGTGTATAGCTTCAACAGTAAGGTCCTGGTGTATAGCTTCAACAGTAAGGTCCTGGTGTATAGCTTCAACAGTAAGGTCCTGGTGTATAGCTTCAACAGTAAGGTCCTGGTGTATAGCTTCAACAGTAAGGTCCTGGTGTATAGCTTCAACAGTAAGGTCCTGGTGTATAGCTTCAACAGTAAGGTCCTGGTGTATAGCTTCAACAGTAAGGTCCTGGTGTATAGCTTCAACAGTAAGGTCCTGGTGTATAGCTTCAACAGTTATGTCCACGAGTATGGCTACAACAGTTATGTCCACATGTATGGCTTCAACAGTTATCTCCCAGTTTATGGCTCCAAAAGCTATATCCATATGTGTGGCTTCAACAGTTATGTCCACATGTATTGCTACAACAGTTATGTCCACATGTATTGCTACAACAATTATGTCCACATGTATGGCTACAACAGTTATGTCCACATGTATGGCTTCAACAGTTATCTCCCAGTTTATGGCTCCAAAAGCTATATCCATATGTGTGGCTTCAACAGTTATGTCCACATGTATAGCTTCACCAGATTAGTCCACAAGTACAGCTTCAACAGTTATGTCCACATGTTTAGCTTCAACATGTCTCGAGAAACTCAGCTCAGTGCACGTACTCCGTAGCACCGGCGAGGATCCTGAAATACTTTGGGTAGATTTTTAACTCGAAATTTTGCCCTGGCAGCGCCGTTAGGCTACTCTTTCTCGATTTCCAACTGCCAAGGGATTTTTTACGGGCGCAACAATACACACTGGCGTCCGATCCCACAACCCAGAGATCAGGGGAAAATTGTATTTCTAGAAGTCCACGTGAAAAAAAATCCCGGTCCTCACCGGGGCTTGAACCTAGGACCTCCAGCACTCGAGGCGGACACCATACCTCGAGACCACGCAGCCCCTATAATATGTGAAAGTCTAAAACTTCACACACCCGACTCATTTTGTCGGGTCTATAATATGAGAGCCGGTCTCTCTGGCCGAGGGGTTACAACACTTTCTCCGTAATTCCGTTTATCACGCAGAGTCTCGTAGCAGGGCGAGAGCTGGGAGCGGTTCGACCCCCTCTGGTGACTTGCGGGATAACTGAGCCGGCCGCTCAGAAAGCAATGGCAAACTACTGAGCGTAATCTTGCCAAGAAATCAACATACAGCTGAAAGATGCTGATGTTGACAGCGATGTCCTGTAAAGGATATGCAAAAAAACATATAATATGTGAAATCTTAATACTTCACACATCCAACCTCATTTTATCGGGTCTATAATATGTGAAATCCTAATACTTCACACATCCAACCTCATTTTGTTGGGTCTATAAGATGTGAAATCCTAATATTTCGCACACCCGACTCATTGTGTCGGGTCTATAATATGTGATATCCTAATACTTCACACATCCAACCTCATTTTGTCGGGTTTATAAGATGTGAAATCCTAATATTTCGCACACCCTCCCGCATTTGTTTCAACCGCTGAATGTTCCAGTCGTTACGACGTGGTCCTGCACACCTTTACTCATTGTATGACAAAAGAAGCATGTTTATATCTCTTTCTTGTAGTTGAAGATAATTACTACACTTTCATGTAGCTTATCACGTTACTCTGGCAGTCCACAGTGTCCACATACTTTAAATGTCTTTAGAACATAGCCGTATGACCTTTAGCATATGTATGCATCTTATGTTACATATAACCACTTTCAACATATGGCTACGAATAATGGAGAATTAGTTAAAAAGCGAGAAATAAATCTCTGGAAGCCTTGGGGATGTGGTTTTGTAGGAGAATGATGAAAATTCATTACACAACCACAATTAGCAATCTGGACATTTTGGGGCATACTAAGTCACAAAGTGAACTTATCACAAACATGCAGTCTTCATTGCTTGGTCACATTATGAGAAGATTAAAGCTGGAACATGTTGTGACAACTGGACAGATTTGTGGAAAGAGAGATAGAGGAAGACAACAAGAGAAAACTATTACATCTTGTGTCATGGCATAGAAGTGAGTCAACACATTAACTGATACAGGCCGCTAGAGATCGCAAGATGTGAAGGAGCATGATCGCCCTCGCTTGTCGGCAAGGCACCTAATGAATATTCATAGAACAAATAGTAAACTCCTTGTTCCTTTAACTGCTAAAAGCCCAAAGTGGGTTTCTGATATTTCTGGTCGTATTTGATTTCTTATCCTTTCCATTATAATGAACGAACGAACGAACTCTATTTTCTAATGGATAAGAATTGGGAACGCAGGCCGATCAAATATTCAGCATTTCTTATCTCTTTCCGTTCCTTCGCTATTTCATTCATACTATATATGGCTCTAAGACAAAAGCAACAACTATACATCTATATTTATAAAACAAAGTGTATGTATGTAAATATGTGTGTATGTATATATGTATGTATGTAAATATGTATGTCCTTTATTTGTTCGCGAACGGCCCATCCGATTGAGATGAAATTTTCTACACGCCTTCCTTTCATTCCAGAGCTGTCAACTGTCATAGTTTTTTTTTTTTCTTCCTCCTCCTCCCTCCTCCCCCTCCCAAAATACGTACGTAAATATATGATGATGATGATGAAAGAATCCCCGAACCAAAACGCTAGGGAAAGGGAAGAAAATGACGTGACTACACAGAATCGTCACACGGCAATCATCATCATCAAGTGCCGTGCCGGCTGGCGTAGGCGTTCATGGCTCTCCGTAGATCTCAGTCTTTGGTTTTTTGGATCAACTCTGCTGCTGATATTCCTCCATGCCACGGCAATATCAATAACAATTCATCTTTTTATGTGTAAGGAAGTTATCTACAGTCGTGTAGAAGGGAAGAACTAGACGAGTATGAATTCGGAATGGCGAACTCTCTCCTCCTCTCTTCTCCTCCCTCTACCTCCTCCCTCCACCCTCTCCTCTTCTTCCTCCCTCTCATCCCTCTCCCGACTCCCTCCTCCTTCTCCCTCTTCCTCTCCCTCTCCTCCTCCATCCTCCTCCCTCCTACTCCCTCCGCCTCCTCCCCCTCCTCCCTCATCTTCCCTCCTCCTCCCTCTCCCTCCTTATCCCTCCTCCTCCTGCCTCCTCCTCCTCCTGCCTCCTTCTCCCTCATCATCCTCACTCCTCCTTCTCCCTTCTTCTCCCTCTTCCCTCTTCCTCCTCCTACCTCCTCCCTCCTCCTCCTCCTCCACCCTCCTCCTCCCTTCTCCTCCTCTTCCTCCTCCTTTCCTTCCTCCTCCTCCTCCTCTACCTCCTCCTCCCCTACCTCTTTCCTCCTCCCTCCTCCTCCTCTTCCACCTCCCTTTCCTTCCTCCCCTCCTCATTCTCCCTCCTTCCTCTCCCTCCTTCCTCCTCCTCCTTCCTTCTTCTCCCTCTGCCTCCTCCCTCCTCCTATCCCCTCCTCCTCCTCCTCCTCCTCCTCCTCCCTCCTTCTCCTCCTCTCCCTCCTCCTCCTACCCTCTTCCTCTTCCCCTCCTCCCTCTCCCTCCTCCATCCTCCTCCTCCCTCTTCCTCCTTCCTCCTCCTCCCTCTTCCTCCCTCTCCCTCCTCCATCCTCCTCCTCCCTCTTCCTCCTCCTTCTTCCTCCTCCTTCCTTCTCCTCCCTCCTCCTCCCTCTTCCTCCTCCTCCTACCTCCTCCCTCCTCCTCCTCTCTCCTCCTCCCTCCTCCCTTTTCCTCCTCCTCCTCCCTCTACATCCTCCTCCTCCTCTCCACTCTTCCTCCTACCCTCTTCCTCTTCCCCTCCTCCCTATCCCTCCTCCTCCCTTCACATTCCTCCTCCTCCCTCTTCCTCCTCCTCCCTCCTCCTCCTCATCCCTCCTTCTCCCTCCTCCTTCTTCCTCCCTCCTCCTCCCTCCTCCTTCCTCCTCCTCCCTCTCCTCCTCCTCACTCCTCCTCCTCCTCCCTCTACCTCCTCCCTCCTCCTCCCTTCACATTCCTCCTCCTCCCTCTTCCTCCTCCTCATCCCTCCTCCTCCCTTCTCCTC
The DNA here is from genome assembly GCA_014155875.1 of Cepaea nemoralis. Taxonomy (NCBI): domain Eukaryota; kingdom Metazoa; phylum Mollusca; class Gastropoda; order Stylommatophora; family Helicidae; genus Cepaea; species Cepaea nemoralis. Next base: position 8,815 of record JACEFZ010019807.1, read on the forward strand.
CTCCCTCCTCCTCCTCCCTCTACCTCCTCCTCCCTTCACATTCCTCCTCCTCCCTCTTCCTCCTCCTCCCTCCTCCTCCTCATCCCTCCTTCTCCCTCCTCCTCCTTCTTCCTCCCTCCTCCTCCTCCTCCCTCCTCCTCCTCCTCCTCCTCCTCCTCACTCCTCCTCCTCCCTCCTCCTCCCTCTACCTCCTCCCTCCTCCTCCCTTCACATTCCTCCTCCTCCCTCTTCCTCCTCCTCCCCTCCTCCTCCTCCTCTCTCCTCCTCCCTCCTCCTCATCACTCCTCCTCCCTCCTCCTCCTTCTTCCTCCTCCTCCTCCTCCCTCCTCCTCCTCCTCCCTCTCCGCCTCCTCCCTCCTCCTCCCTCTACCTCCTCCTCCTCCCTCCTCCTCCCTCTACCTCCTCCCTCCTCCTCCCTCTTCCTCCCTCGTCCTCCTCTCTCCGCCTCCTCCTCCTCCTCCTCCTCCTCTACCTCCTCCCTCCTCCCTCCTCCTCTCTTCACATTCCTCCTCCTCCCTCCTCCTCCTCCCCTCCTCCCCCTCCTTCTCCTCCTTCTCCCTCCTCCTTCTCCCTCTTCCTCCGCCCTCTTCCTTCTCCCTCCGCCTCCTCCCTCCTCCTACTCTCTCCTCCTCCTCCTTCCTCCTCCCTCTCCTCCTCCTGCTCCCTTCTCCTCTTTGCGTTCTCCTCCTCCCTCCTTCTCCCTCTTCCTCCTCCCTCCTCCTCGCCTCCTCCTCCACACTACTCCTCCCTCCTCCTCCTAATCCCTCCTCCTCCCTCCTATTCCTCCCTACTCCTCCTGTCTCCTCCTCCTCCTCCTCTTCCCTCCTCCACCTCCCTCTTCCTCCTCCCTCCTCCATTTACCCAAGACAGACAGACAGTCAGACAGATAGTCGGGAACGGGATCTTATATGACTACTTATATAATTTAAATGAGATGCTCTCCACCATGGGCTGGGCCGGGTCAGACAGACAGACAGATAGATAGATAGACAGACAGACAGACAGACAGACAGACAGACAGACAGACAGACAGACAGACAGACAGACAGTCGGGAACGGGAACTTATATGACTACTTATATGAATTAAATGAGATTCTCCCCACCAGGAGTTGGGCGATGCCGGGCCGGGTCAGACAGACAGACAGATAGATAGTCGGAACGGGAACTTATATGACTACTTATATGAATTAAATAAGATTCTCCCCATCAGGGTCTGGGCGAAGACGGGCCGGGTCAGACAGACAGACAGACAGATAGACAGACAGACAGACAGACAGATAGTCGGTAACGGGAACGAGAACTTATATGACTACTTATATGAATTAAATGAGATGCTCCCCACCAGGGTCTGGGCGAAGCCGGGCCGGGTCAGCTAGTACACTATAAACATTGGGACGCCGTGCCGCTAAAACGTAGACTCCTTGGATTGTTTGTTCGGTTATTGGCTTTCTCTAGTTCCAGTGTGTGTAAGTATTGTGAATAACACACATCTGGAGATATTTGAGGGCACCTCTCTGATGTCTTATTCAGAATTAGTGTTATTTCCTTTGTGTCAAGTTCTCCGAGTATCATCATCATCATCATCATCATCATCATGCGCCCTGCCAACTGACGCACCCGTTCATGTCTTTACATAGGTGTAGTTCCTTGGTGTTCTGGATCAACTCTGTGGTGATATCCCTCCATGGCATCCAGCATTCAACCAGCATCATTTCTCCCAGTGTGGCATGTTTTTATACAGGAATATTGTCTGGCCCTGGAGTTTTACCATGTTTAAATTTCTCGACAGTATATTCATCATCATCTTTCAGTATATGTCGGCCTTCCACATTTTATTTAAATTTAGTTTATCATCTCAGTTATCATCAAATAATCATCGATATTCTGGCCATCATAAAAAAAATATCAGCTTCTTTTTCCCCATCAGAGACAGTACTTAGAGACTGCAGAGATGTGATTCAATAGAAGGATGCTAAGAACACCTTGGGCAAAACATATCACACAGGAAACCTCTAACGAACATTACTGGGTGTTCACATCAGAAGTAGACAACTGGTGTTCACATCAGAAGTAGACAACTGGATGTTCACATCAGAAGTAGACAACTGGGTGTTCACACCAGAAGTAGACAACTGGATGTTCACATTAGAAGTAGACAACTGGATGTTCGCATTAGGAGTAGACAACTGGGTGTTCACATCAAAAGTAGACAACTGGATGTTCACATCAGAAGTAGACAACTGGATGTTCACATCAGAAGTAGACAACTGGATGTTCACATCAGAAGTAGACAGCTGGGTGTTCACATCAGAAGTAGACAACTGAGAATCACATCAGAAGTAGACAACTGAGATTCACATCAGAAGTAGACAACTGAGATTCACATCAGAAGTAGACAACTGAGATTCACATCAGAAGTACACATCTGGGTGTTCACATCAGAAGTAGACAACTGAGATTCACATTAGAAGTAGACAACTGAGTGTTCACATCAGAAGTAGACAACTGGGTGTTCATATCAGAACCGGCGTGACATTGACACTTCACCTCTGGAGCGCCGATTGGTCTGTATACTCAACAAACCTTACATCCCGGAACAGACGCATGAAGGAAATGAAGGAAAGAAGAATGGCGAGAACACCATGGACGAAGGCTATGTTGAACGACGTTACCGCACACCGGGTATTCCGGTGCGTGCTCAGTTCTCCCATGCATCAGCCACCCCAAGGTATGTCTGCACACTGTTTCCGTGAGGTGTGCGTTTTGACCACTTCCCCTCTTGACCTCGGAGACGGTATTGATGCGTATGCCCAGAGTGCGCTCCCAGGTTTTGTAGTCGGGCCGCTAGCAGTCTCGATAGTGTGCACTAACCGAGTCCGTACGGTATTGCATACCATGAACAGATAAACGGATCAATGAAGGCATCTTGAAAGAAAACAGTTCGGGTAGATGACTCGGTACACCGGGAAGACTAACCCGGTCAACACACGCCCGCAGAAGTCGGATGTGTCGGTCGAAAAGTGCAAATATTGCACGCTTCTGTAAAATGACCCAACACAATTATACCCGAAACAAAATAAAACAATACCGGAGTACGGCGAAGAAGAGGACAACTGGGACCTCATATCAAAAGTGGATCACCCACATTCTTTGTACACGTCACGTGAAGCGGGAAAACTGACACTGGCCATGACAACAACAAGAAAAAACTGTCCGGGAAGAGAAACAGAGGAGAAGACTGACGGTGTGATGTGAAGTTTTAGCATGAAACATCAGCACCAGGCATACCTTGAGATTTCCTCTACAAACATCTGTCCTCTGATTGATGAGACTGAGCACTGAAACACACACAATGTTGACATTTGCAGACTGTGGCAAGAGCAGCTTCTGACACGAATCTCCTGACAGCGCCAGGACGTGTCTCTGGTTTTTGGCTCACGGGCTGATACAAGAACAACACTCGCAACGTCAAGTACTAACATGTGCTAAATATATTGCTTAAATTCAGTTTAGCAGGATGATATATGGTTTCTGGAAGATCAGAAAAGACAATAAACAATATTTAAATTGCAGGCTGATAAAACTGGATTGTTTTCTTTCTTTGTGTTGTTTGTCCATCAAGAATGATGATGACCATTCATTTCATCCAGTGGGGGTTGAAAGTATGGAGCCGTGAGTTCGAAGACGGCTTATAAGGCCTATTTTGGCTCGAAATGTTCTTTGACAGTGTGGGCAAAGAATGCTTGATGTTCCAGGAGGAGTATCTTCTGCAGTGGTTTTTCTGCCCAGCCTTCCTCCCCCCCCCCTCCCCCCCCCCCCCCCCCCCCCCAGCTCTTGCAGTCCTGGTTGCTTCACAAGTGACTTCACCCTTGCGTAATGACGTACGCCACGAATTTCGGTCTCTGGCTGCAGTCTCCCAGGTGTGAAGACGAATTCCAAAAGCTTTCAGTGAGATTTTCAGAGTGCATTAAAGAGCTTCCTCTGGCCGCCTTGGTAGCGTTAACCACAACGCAACTAGCCGTAAAAAATTTGTTTAGGGAGCCTGTGATCTGGCATGCAAGTTAAGTGACCAGCCCAGTGAATCTGATTCTTTATTAGTAGAGTGTGGATACTGGGCATGAACGCTCTTTCTAGAACTTCAGTGTCTGAGATCTTGTCTTGCTATTTAATCTTCAATAGCTTCCTAAGGCAGACTGTGTGGAAGTGGTTTAATTTTCTAGCGTGTCGCTGATATATAGCCCAGGTTTCACAGGCATATAACAGTGTGGATACAATCTACAACTGGCATCTTTTACGACATCGTGACTGGGGTACTTTTACGACATCGTGACTGGGGTACTTTTACGACATCGTGACTGGGGTACTTTTTGCGTGCCCTCGCTTTGAGCTCAAACGTAGTCTATACACGTGTTTCTGCTTCTAGTGCACTGGAGTGATTTTTGCTTGTGGATTAGTTTTCCCTATTAACAGTGTCCCTCGCCATCAGGCGAACCCACTCCGACTTCAGAGGTACTTGTAATTTGCGTCCCCAAATCAAGGACGAGAAGTCAACATTTTAGTACAACTGATCGGTGTAGGGGCTAAACCCGCTACCTCGGCATCAGCACACCGGAAGTTTAAGAGCAAGCGTTCTTATCTATTCGGCCATGCCTGGCCAACAAGATGACCGAGGATTCCATTCACCCCAGGAGGTGTGCTCTTGGAAGGAAACAACAAGAGATAGTAAAGGATACAAGTGATCGGCTATTAGGTCAGGGATTGTCAGGTGAGATGGTCATCTCCTTTAGTTGCCGACTTGTCTTCATGTCAGAGACTGAGACTGAGACTTCTAAGTTCCTCCGGTGTAGACCGATAGTCGTGTTGTGTCTGCGTAGAGCAGATCCGTGGTATTTGCCTTTCCTCGGCTGATAGTTCTATTTGGTCGCGGCATTTGTTGACCTGATTAGTCTTCCCGGCTAGCTTTTCCGGGTGGTGACATCATCTGCGTCTGCTCTGTCTACAGAAATACACTCCATCTATCACATTGTGACCGGCGTAACTGAGAGGTTTAACTATCTTTTCTGACATCCGCACAGTGGATTCGATCCACACGCCGGTCAATTAGATTACAGTGTTGACTTTTCATCCTTGGTGACGTAAATAAGTACCTCAGAATTTGGAGAAGGTTTCGCCTGAAGGCGAGGGACACTGGTAATAGGGAAAGCTGACCTTCATGCAAAATCAGTCCAGTGCACACACCCCGTAGTAGCAACAACTCTGCAGTAGTAGGACATGTGTTGACTATGCTTCAGGTCAAAGCCAGCGAACAAAAACATTAACAAAACCACGTGTTCGTCGGACTTCAAGACAAGACAACGGGTAGATATGCACATTCAGTGTTACATGTACGTCGGTCTTCAAGGCCAGACAACGGGTAGATATGCACATTCTGTGTTACATGTTCGTCGGTCTTCAAGGCCAGACAACGGGTAGATATGCACATTCTGTGTTACATGTTCGTCGGTCTTCAAGGCCAGACAACGGGTAGATATGCACATTCTGTGTTACATGTTCGTCGGTCTTCAAGGCCAGACAACGGGTAGATATGCACATTCTGTGTTACATGTTCGTCGGTCTTCAAGGCCAGACAACGGGTAGATATGCACATTCTGTGTTACATGTTCGTCGGTCTTCTAGGCAAGACAACGGGTAGATATGCACATTCTGTGTTACATGTTCGTCGGTCTTCAAGGCCAGACAACGGGTAGATATGCACATTCTGTGTTACATGTTCGTCGGTCTTCAAGGCCAGACAACGGGTAGATATGCACATTCTGTGTTACATGTTCGTCGGTCTTCAAGGCCAGACAACGGGTAGATATGCACATTCTGTGTTACATGTTCGTCGGTCTTCTAGGCAAGACAACGGGTAGATATGCACATTCTGTGTTACATGTTCGTCGGTCTTCTAGGCAAGACAACGGGTAGATATGCACATTCTGTGTTACATGTTCGTCGGTCTTCTAGGCAAGACAACGGGTAGATATGCACATTCTGTGTTACATGTTCGTCGGTCTTCTAGGCAAGACAACGGGTAGATATGCACATTCTGTGTTACATGTTCGTCGGTCTTCTAGGCAAGACAACGGGTAGATATGCACATTCAGTGTTACATGTACGTCGGTCTTCAAGGCAAGACAACGGGTAGATATGCACATTCAGTGTTACATGTTCGTCGGTCTTCAAGGCAAGACAACGGGTAGATATGCACATTCTGTGTTACATGTACGTCGGTCTTCTAGGCAAGACAACGGGTAGATATGCACATTCAGTGTTACATTGTACGTCGGTCTTCAAGGCAAGACAACGGGTAGATATGCACATTCTGTGTTACATGTACGTCGGTCTTCAAGGCAAGACAGCGGGTAGATATGCACATTCAGTGTTACATGCACGTCGGTCCTAGAGGCAAGACAGCGGGTAGATATGCACATTCAGTGTTACATGCACGTCGGTCCTAGAGGCAAGACAACGGGTAGATATGCACATTCAGTGTTACATGTACGTCGGTCTTCTAGGCAAGACAACGGGTAGATATTCACATTCAGTGTTACATGTACGTCGGTCTTCTAGGCAAGACAACGGGTAGATATGCACATTCTGTGTTACATGTTACGTCGGTCTTCTAGGCAAGACAACGGGTAATATGCACATTCTGTGTTACATGTACGTCGGTCTTCAAGGACAAGACAAGCGGGTAGATATGCACATTCTGTGTTACATGTTCGTCGGTCTTCAAGGCAAGACAACGGGTAGATATGCACATTCTGTGTTACATGTACGTCGGTCTTCAAGGCAAGACAACGGGTAGATATGCACATTCTGTGTTACATGTACGTCGGTCTTCAAGGCAAGACAACGGGTAGATATGCACATTTTGTGTTGCATGCAAGTCGGTCTTCAAGGCAAGACAACGGGTAGATAAGCACATTTTGTGTTGCATACAAGTCGGTCCTAGAGGCCAGACAGCGGGTAGATTCTGTGTTACATGCACGTCGGTCCTAGAGGCAAGACAGCGGGTAGATATGCACATTCTGTGTTACAAGTCTAGTCTGGGTGGAGCTGGGCAGGCCGGGGTATATCTGCTGCTGACTCTAGCGGGACGCGAAGATTGGATCACCGCATTGGGCAGAGAGGGCACTAGCCAGGACAGCCTCAAATATATCAGCGGTATACAATGTAACATTCAAGCGGCGAAGCGGCTTCAGCTGTGGTCAAGCTGTAACGTAATCTGAATACTACAAGGGGACAGATGGGACTGGACAAGGTCAGCTTGTCGAGGGCACAGTCACACATGGTAGAGTGGACGTAGCGGGTACAAAACTTTCAAATGTAAACATAGATAAACAACGGTAGGGAGACCCGAATATAACAACATACAATATGTATACACAGACTAAGAGAAAGAAAGAGTGAGACAGACAGACAGACAGACAGACAGACAGACAGACAGACAGACAGACAGACATGTAAGATAGATAGATAGATAGATAGATAGAGATAGATAGATAGATAGATAGATAGATAGGATAGATAGATAGGGGGGTTAAGATAAAACCCCCGGAAAGGTTAACCCCGATTTTCCCCCCAAAATGGCCCCGCAAAAAAAAAAAGTGGATGTT